>VWPU01012332.1:0-57156 GCA_013398955.1 Callaeas wilsoni | reverse complement strand
GGAGCGGCGCCCCAGGGGCCGGGGCCGCTCCGCGCCCGCCGTACCTGTGCCGGGTCGCAGCCGTGCCCGCAGTCCAGCGGCGAGGCGGCTCGGGAGGAGCAGGAGGTGCTGACCCGGCGGCAGCCCGGCCCGTAGGTGCGCACCCGGTCGTAGGCCACGGCGCCGTCCTGCTGCTGGTGCGGAGCGGGGTCCAGGCAGGGCAGCGGCGGCTCCGGGCACGGCGGGGGCTCGGGGCACGGCGGCGGCTCGGGGCAGGGCCGGCGGGCGGGCAGGGTGCTGTAGTGCTGCTGCCGCCGGAGGTAGTGCTGCTGCTGCTGCTGGAGGTGCGGGGGCAGCGCGGGCGGCTGCAGCTGCTGCTGCGCCCCGAACATCGCGGCGGGACTGCGGCGCTGCGGGGCCGCTCCGGCTTTACCTGCGCGGGCCGCGCCTTGGGCGGGCCGCACCTGCGGGCGGGGAGCCCCGGCCCAACCCCGCCCCGGGCACACACACCTGCCCGGCAAGGGGCTCCGCACCGACCGCGCTGCCGGTACTGCACCGCAGCCAAACCTCACCAAGCACCGCTGGGAGAAAGGCAAAGCCCCACGCTGTTCAGTAAAGCCCTTTGCTATTCTCTTTACAACGTGTGTAGGGGGAGTGTAAACCCACAGTTATCTGCTACTCAAATGAACTTAAATACTCCTTTCATGAGAGGTTATGAACTTCGCCACAAAGCCTTTCACACCTGCAGGAGCCGCGGTCGCCTTTGGCCGCTCGCAGGAGGCTCTGCCTGGAGCAGCAGCTGCCAGGGAACGGAGCACGTTCTGTACCTGCATCCCTGCACGGCAGAGCACGGGCTGCCTTCCGCAGCTGACTGATCTGAGCATCCCAGGATGATTTGGGTGGGAAAGGACCTTAAAGCTCATCCCATCCCAGCCCCTGCCATGGGCAGGCACACCTTCCACTATCCCAGGCTGCTCCAAGCCTCATCCAACCTGGCCTTGCACACTTCCAGAGATGGAACAACCATAGCGGCTCTGGGCAACCTGTGCCAGGGCCTTGCCAGTCTCACAGGGAAGAATTTCTTCCCAATATCCCATCTAATCCTACCTTCTGGCAGTGGGAAGCCATTCCCCCTTGTCCTGTCATTCCCAGCCCTCATCATTATGTATGGAATACCACATGGCTCTTATCTAGAAAGGATGGAGTTGGTTATTTATTCAAAATCTCACTCTGCAGAGAAGAATGTGAACTTGGTTTCTCAATCCAGCATGTTTTGAGTTGGATTCCTCTGGCAGCGTCAGGCAAGCCCTAACTGAGAACATAACTTTGTTCTGCAAGGTCATGTAGCAATAGCATAATTGTAGAATCTTGTGTAATGAATATTCTTCTTAATGATAAACCTGAAATTCTTAATTTTGTCAGTTTGTTTCCCCTACATGCTCACTGTGCTGTAAGGCCACATAGTACAGTCACACAGAATAAAAAGTAATTTCTATAGTACCATGTTAGGGCAAAACTCCTCTGAGGTGATGGAGCAATACCTTCTGCACTGTTCTACACTGGCCACTCATTAAAAGCTCTGTCTCTGAAATTAAAAGGTGTTCACCAAATCTGCTCAACAGGCATTTGGGAAGGTATGGGTTTTAGGGTGAATGCCTACAACAATCCTGTATTTTAAAGCACTGTGACATCTGGAGACATATTCATCACATATAGAAAGTATCACCCTGCAGGCATTAAACCCAAACAGACACCCTGCTTTACATAGGAGCATTTACAAAAAACATTTCAGGTATATTTTATCCCACTGGTTACAAAGGAGCTAAATGCAAAGGAAATCTTGTCATAAAACCTCATTCTTGTTTCACCAGCTTGGAAGAGCTGTTAGTGGCTTCTCACAAACAATTAAAAAAAGAGCATTTTTTTCTTGGAAAGCAGTAAAATATTATTACAACAGCCTCTGTTTTACACAGACCATAAGAAACTGTTTTATGCTTCAGTAGGAAACTACAGAAACTGCAGTAATACTCCTCAGGGCAAAAAAGGTGCTGTAACATAAAATGTGGAAACACTGGTGGTTTGCCAGCTCAGGAATGTTACCTGCATGCAGCACGTTGCCCTGCTTAATAAAGAAATTTCTACCAGGGTCAGCAGAAAGCAGGCCCCAAGTCATCCCATTGTAATGGAAATACGGAACAACTTCCGGAAAGCTTTGTAGATGCGGCGAGGATTATTGGAGTCATAAATAACAACAGTAAGTAATACATGCATGGTGATCTGTACCAGGTAATGAAAAGAGCCTCAAACAAAGCTTTTGAATTTTAATGTGACCAAAGCTCCATGTACATCCAAACCCTGGGATGGTGCTGCACTGTGGCGTGCAGGGTGTTACCTGCTCTGGAATTCTGGCTGTGACAGATGGGGCTGCAAGGAACAAAACTGCTTTGATATAAAATAGAAAAATACTCCCTTGGGAAGTCCACGACAAGAAACAGTCTTTACAACATTCATACTTACATTATTTATGGAGTTGGGAAGCTCTCTGAAGAACTGAGGCACAGAGGGTTAAGAAGCCTGGCAAGCAGCAGCACCCCATAAGCAACTTGATGAGGCAGATAAAAATCTGCTTTCAGCTGAAGGAAAGCTTTAGAGCTGGAAGTGGAATCAGAACCAGCTGGTGAGCAGAGGCTTTGTTTGTGTGATCCTCCCTTTGAAGGCAGAGCCATCCTGCACCTGAGGGTCGGTGGAAGGTGCCTGTCTGCAGATAGCCCGGTGCACCCACTTCATCCCTGCTGGGCTGACCCAGATAGCCCAGCACCCCCACTTTGCTCCTGTTTACCCCATAACTCTGGGTCAGGCTGTGCTGGTGGTGGGACAGCACCTGGCAGAGGGAACCTAAGCAAGATGTCCCTGTCCTCCTCCCAAGGGGAGAGACAGCCTGGCTGCAGGGCTCTGCTCTTGGACCAGCTGAAGCTGAGCACCTGTAATGGCCATAAAGATGATGTGAGGCATTTTCAGACTGGAGAGCAGAGGTCTCGAACTTGCTGTTCAAATGGCAAGTACATCACTGGCTTTTGAAAACAGCTCTGTTCAGAAGTGTGTGCTTATAGCAAAAATTATTCAGGATGGTCACAGCCTGTTTTCTCCAGGTCAGGCTTTGTGGCTTTGCCTTGTACCAGCAGATTCTGCTCTCTGGGGTCCACGCTGGGGCAGAGGGGATTTAGAGGAGCAGCAGGAGGTGAGTGAGGAGGGTGAAACAACAGATGAGCACTGGGCAAAGGTCTGGCTGGGGAACACCTGACGAGCGTTGGAGTGTTGGCTCTGTGGCACCTGCAGCCCCATCTGCCTCCTCTGCACGGCAGTTCCAGGGTAGAGAATGCTGAGAGGAAGGATGGCAGGCTGGGTTTGGTACTGCCTGATCCTTTGTCCTTGTGGTTCATGGCTCTGCAGTGACAACATGCTCTACTTCCCACAGGAAAAAAATTAAAAAGCACATGAGGTGAAATACCTTGAATCGTTTCAGGACAGCACTCCTTGGCTGTCCAATCCCACACTGGAGCAGCAAGGGGCTGCTCAGAGCCCATCATTCCCAATGTTCCATACAAGCATTTCTGTGTGTTCATCCCAATGTTCCATACAAGCATTTCTGTGTGTTCACCCACAATGACTTTTTATCTGCTGTATCATTTTATATTTCATTTGGAAATGTATTTTAACGAGGTGCCTTGCGATGCATAACTAGCAGGATTGGATCTGAAATGCTTCTTGTGTGATTTCAGAATTATAATTCTGCTTTTACATTCAGTGGTAAGAAAATTCAGTGAGCAGAAAAGGTTGAACAGAGTTTAGGGTATGGTTTAAAGACTCTCATTTACCTTGCTCGCACTAGCTCATGATCAGACCATAAAGAGTGAAGGAAAGCTCTCTTATTCCATTAGTATATTCCTTATAATAAATTGTGATAATTTATGCACTTCAAAAAGAAATGGAAATCCTTGGAATATGAAAAAAAAATTCTAGACTTTAAAATTGTATTTATTGATTAGTACCTAGGATGATTTATAATGTAAAATTGTCAAGGAACATGCAAATAATACACTTCTACTTTTGCTGTGCCACCAGAGAGGAAAAGTAATCTTTGCATTATACTATAATGTACATGGAGTACCAAACCAGAATAAATGACTTTGTTTTATAAGGACACTGGGTTTGTGATGGCTCTCAGTATTTTCAGCTACTCAAAAGATTGTATTTCATAGTATAAAATGAAATAATACAGTGCTGCTCTTACCTCGAAGCAGAAGTCACTCCTTTGTTCTAACCGTTTTCCTGTTTGAATTTTTGAGGTTATTTAACAGTCAATTTACTTTGTTTCAGATAATTAATCCTATGCAGGGGATTGGTGATCAAGCAAAAAAAAAAAACCCTCATTGAACAACTTTCCTCCTACCCATTAAAGACCTTATTCAGCATGCTAAGGAGTGAATGCCTCAGCTGAATGAAACACTGCCAGTTATCATTTACCAAAGATCAATTGCCAAAAAAACCTTCAGAACGTAACACTGTCTGACAAATATAACGTTTTACCCAGTGGTAAGGCTTAGTACAAAATAAAAAGATGATGCTGAACTTTCCTCCTGACACTGCAAAAGTCCTCTGAGCACCAGCAGTGATATCTGTGTTATGCTGCCACTTCTAATTTATAGTTCAGGGATGCTGGAAGGGAGCTGATAAAGAAAAGGGCCTGCAGACATGTGGAACACACGGAGCAGCTGATCTGTGAGTTAAACACGCCAAGGAAAGATATTGCATTCATTATGACCAAAGAGCAGGAAACCAGTTCAATTCCAAAGCAACAATTTGCATTTCCTCTCCCGGACAGACTGCCTGAGGAACAATCCTCCTTATTAAAGGAGATAAAGGAGCTGGGCTTGTGACACACTAAAATGAGTGTTGGTACCTCGGCATTTTGGGGAGAACAAGACAGGGATTTGAGAGGTTACCTTTGCTCTTACCTGTACACGACTGAAAATGTGTTCTAGAAACAGCTGCTCTGTCCTTAAAGAAAATCTGAAATCATTAAGCAAGTAACACAGAAAAGTGTCTAGAATAGAAAACTATTAAAAGTGAGGGAGTAAGTTCTTAACATCCGTAAATAAAATCTGCTACAGGTTTTAGAGACTGTTTTTCTACCCAAAAACCTCTCAAGATGAAAGAATGCCCTAAGATCTACTTAATTTCTGATGCATCATCATTTCCATTATTCAACTGCTATGAAATTTCTATGGCCGAGGATGAAGGATGATTGGAATTGAAAATAACAAGTGTTCTGAACAGTTCTTTGGTCAGTGTGTGTCACAGGCATACAGAGACTAGAATAAAATATCTGAGTACCTGAGGCAATCTGGGCACAGAAACTGGAATAGGGAGATTTTAACCTGCTTCTACTACTAGGCCATTAGTAACTACTAGATTTTAACTACTCACTACTACTACAGTTGTAGCAGCCAAAGAGGCTGACTGAAATACCTTGCCCCATGTTGGGACCTGTAGAATTTCTCTTTTACACCATATTATTTGGCTAAATATATAACATAACATATATCTTTCTGTCATGAAATTTGGGGGTTTTTTTCACAGTTCCTCTCCCTTGGAGTGACCTGAGTTTTGATACATTCCTACAGTTTACACCTGAAATTTCAGTTTTCTGTGAGCACAGAGTTTATGCTGTTTGTCTTTTTGCAACATGGAAAAGCTTCCAGATTATGGTTGCATTTAGCAAGCTTTTGGTTTTGCTGAAGTAAAACATCGTGCAGAATTTAATTTTGAAAAATTCTTCATTGTGAGCCCTTCCCACTTTTGAGAAAGCTTCCATTTCTGACTTGTCTCTTACTGGGCTGGTAGAAAGCAAGAAACCAACTTGATCATTTCTTTTTTTTTCCCCTATAAAAATGTATAAGATCTATAGTTACTTCTCTGGGATTTCAGAACCAAAGCTCCTGACAATCCTCCCACATCTGTTTCATCAGCTGATTAAAATGCAGATCTCTGAGGAGGTAACACATTTTTGGATGCTGGGCGTTCCTCTACCCAGCTCATTATTAAGAGAACAACTTTATGCACCATCAGCAACTTGGCAGCGTAAACATGAAGCAGTTCTTTTAAACAGGACTTGGTGTTTTGTTTATGAGAACTTCCATTTGCTGGGAGGCTTGATGGCTTTTATCACCCATTTGAGCATAAAAGTTTTCATTATCTTAGAAAACCTTTTAGCACAAGAAAGAATTCAGATAGGAGCCTTATGTAAAGCGATGAATATTTGGTTTCCTGATTGTGTTGTATGACTTTTGGTGGTTAGGATTTTTTTTTTTTAAAGCCCACAAGCCACCTGACAAGTTCTAACTTATTCTTCCAAAAGTGAGATCCTTGTGCTGATAGGGACAGCGTGTGCTGTTACACTTAATTTTATAACTACTCTTTATTTACATTTCAAGTTGGAAAAGAGTCAAAATCAAAACATTCCAGTCAAATGTGTGTTTTGCTTTTATTTTTGATTTCACAATTAGAACTGTTGCAGTTTAAACCCAAAAGTGCTGGATTTTTTGAGGAAGGAATTTTGATTTTGACACAGCTCCACTGTCTATTCTCTGACTTGCTTTACAATGCTGTCACAGCAACTGTTTTGCCCCCAAACTAGAATATAAGAATTAAGTGTACCCTAGAAAGGTAGCCCTGCACAATGCTGCTGGCAAAACCAGTCACTGCCCCAAGCCAGCAAAATGCACCCAGTTTTAGGAAGCACAAACATTCATCCTGCAAGTTTTTTTCCTTCAGTATCTCACCCTGATTAACATTTCAGGAATCATGTTTGTACACTGGGGTAACACACAGCTCACTATTTTGGGGATTATTGCCACTGACTCAAAGCACTTCCTAGTTTTAACCACTCCATCAGATTACTCTCTTCTCAACTGCTACAAATTTCCTCCTGGATCAGGCAGCCACATCCAGTGGGGCTGTAAATGATGTTTTAAAACACCCTTTGGATACGGAGGGTTACTCCTTTATGATGAACAAGGTTATACTTTGCACCTTCCTGCCAGGTAGGTCTTTATACTCACACAGTCTCTATAAAGCTCCAGAGCAAGAACAAAGTCCATGGAGCAGTGAGAGATTAAAGAGTCCTGGCTTTCACTAATTGCCTTCTGTCTCCTCGTTTACAGGAGCTTAGCGAACGAGGGCTTTCCAGTCTTCCCTGGGTATTGGCTGCTCTAAGCACGCAGCATTTGGCAGGGGTTCCCTGTTGTGGGACTGCTGATGATTTACGTGGGTCTGTGAGTCTACGTGTGCACAAAACCAACCTTCCACCTGCTACTGCAATCCACATTAGCTGGTGCTTTTATGTTTATATCAGATTATTTACTTTTTCCTTAAACATTTTTCCATTTCACTAAGATGCCACCAGACTGTGTTTTCTACATTACCTCATCCACACATTGGTGATACTTCAGCTTTCCTGCTCTGCTTCCTGCTGTCTGGTTCACACATAATTGTTCTTTTACTATTGTTACTATATTGGCTGTTCTTTTACTATTTTTATCTGTGCATTATTATATTTGTCAAGAAGTCTTCACCTGCATGATTTGTCAGGTGTGCCCATGCTAAAAAGGCAGCTTTAAAGAGACATGAAGCAAGCCCCTCTCTGCCTGATGTGCTATTGCTGCATTAGTTCGGTTCCAAATAACCTGCTTTAACACTCAGTTTCTTTTGTCCTGAAACAATGGAAAACCAAAAACCCTTCCTACAAACTGCTCAGGCATCAGCACCTTCTGGAGCTTGTTGGTGAACGTCAGCTCCGTTCTGCCTGAAGCACAGTCCGGTCTTCAGAAAGACACATTTTCCATCTCGATTTATCTTGAGATAAATGATTTTATTATTAACCAGGAGTTAAGCTGCTTCTCTTGAGAGAGGAGTCATGTCAGACCCAAGCTGTCCCCATCCTGGTGCTCGGGGCAGTGCTGAGGGAGGGGAGGAGGTGTCCACAGAGTGTGCAGGGCCCTGACCTGAAGGCAGCTGAAATTCTCAGCGATGTCTGCACCTGTCGGAGTCACCTCCGTCCCTGACCCTCACAAACCGGGACGAACACCTCAGAACGGTCATCAGCACCTCGCTGCCCCTCTCTGGGCTGCTGTTGGACCAGGGAACAAGTACGAGCTTCGGTCATTAACAGGCTCAGGCTTTAAGACTAATTAGGAGAGGCTTAAAAACTTCAAGCTGAAGGAGGCCGTTTTAAGACTGCCCTGTTTGCATAAAATCTTAAAGGCAACATGAGATATTTGGGAATATCTGGAAGTGACAACGGTCCTTACTTGAGACACGGCTGCAGATAATCACCTTGAGACATTTCTACTTCCTTTGCAAGGGAGGTATTTCTCTTCCATGCTTCCACACCATCTGAAAAATTAGATGTATTATTTTAAGATAAGAATATTGGAATTTTTTTTCTAAATTAACATCAGAAGGATAAATAAGAGGTGGCATGTTTCAGACACTAGGTCTGCCCTCGGGGATGGTCTGTGCCATACCTGGATTTGTTCATTCATCAGCTCTTAAAGCTACTTGTAAAAATCTTGCCTAATAAAAATAAAAATAATATTAATAATAAACCACCATATAAATGTGTCAGAAAAGGTGTTCCCTCATTCCCTGCAGCCCAATTTCTCTGTCTCTAAGGAAGATTATCCACAAAGCAGGATGAAAGCATTTTACGCCGCAGAGCACGGGGCTAAAATAAACTCAGTGCAATAGAAAGAGGCATGTGCTTTACAGACAGTGAGAGGGAAGAGAGAGAACTCTGTTCCTCACAAGCTACTGATTCACAAACTACTAATTCTGTGATCAGTGCAATTGAGACTATCACTCCCAGAACTCAATAATTGCCTCATTATTTTAATTGCAAGTCAGTTGCCAACCCAAGTGATCAGCCAGAAAGACAATAAAAAACCTTCTACCTGTGGCCAAGGTGGAAGGTGACACCAGGAGCCTTTCCCAAAGGATCCAGCAGCCCCTCATCCATCCACCTATCAGTGCTGTTCCAGAGACACGGCTGGTCTGTGAGTATCCAGCCTGCAGCTTTAGGAACACAGAAGAGTTCTGGAAAATCATCAACTATCAATAATAAGTTTTTCTAACGACAGGAGCAGAAGAAGGAATATTCTTCAAGCAGGAGGACTAGTTCAAACCAGTTCTGCAGGAAGCGTCACGCACCAAAGATCAAGAAGAATGCTAATGTGCAATCATTGAACAGAATAGGAGCCAAAACTTGATATAAGGCACGTAATGAATAATGCTATACAATCAGCTTCTCTACACCCACAGCCTCTCTAAATTTATAAGCCATACATGCCATTGGATGGAATTTAAATGCATTTCCCATCATCGAAGGGTACCATCCAATCTGCTCTAACACAGGACCATATTGGGACTGAGCAGACCATTCTGTTTGTTAGAAACCCACCAGAATGTGCTGGTATTTATATCTCATAAAAGCTGTTCAGTAAACACAGTACAAAGACCTCTGATTTCACCGAATGCATAAACACGTGCAAAGAATTTCATTCTAGGATTCAAACATGAGAGAGCTCTCTGTCAAATGAGCTTAACCATCATTCCCCATCCCAGTGAATTAAACACCTTTCCACTTGGAAAAACTGTCCTGGCTTCACCGATTAGAATTTCTGAGTTGAAACGACAAACTCTGAATTTGCCTACGACTGTTATTTCAAAGGAAAATGCAATATTAGAGACAAAGTTTGGGGTTTTTTCTCCAACCATCCTGATGTCGTCTCTGTCTTTTAACATTTCTGTGTGGACTTACATTTGTTGGTGTATTTTTATGGATGTGACAGCTCAAGCCTGTAAGAATGACTGTTACAATTTCATTTATGTTGTAAAGATTCTTTGTCAGTCTTGGGAAAAAGTGAAAGAGAAAGAACTACAAAGCACCGTGACAATCCCTGTACGATCCCATTTGACAATTGCTAAATCTGCTTCTCCAAGCCACACAATCTGAACTGTAATAAACCAGTAAACCAAGAGAGTAAAAGCATGTTAGGGTCATAACTCCTGCCTTGACAAGGAAAGGAAAGGAATTTCTGAGGCTGAAAAGGAACGAGGCACCCTTCATTTCTGTTCCTGATCCATTGGCAGTGGAAGGTGGGTGGACCCTGAGGGATCAGCTACACCTAAATGCATCTTCAAGTTTGTCAGTCCCTTTCTAGCAACAGCAGAACCTCTGTAGACAGACTGTTCCATGGATTAACTGTTGTCATCAGTTTCCTCAAGATTATCTGAAATTTCCCTTGCTGCCTCTTAGGACCATTATTTCTAGAGCTGCTGGTGGCGAACAGAGGGAAAAATGCTATTTCCTCTGACAGGTTAAAGACTGTAAGATATCATGTCTAATAATCTCAAAGACATTTGCACTGAAAAAACTCAAACCAAAAGAGACTCTCTAGAAATACCTGACAGAAGGAGAAATCAGCTCTCTTGGCAGGCTCTCACTCTCTGGGCATACCAAACACACAGAGTTAGAATTAGTCAGGGGTTGCAAAACTGCTCCGAAGAATCCCCAAATCTCTTCACTTCGCCTGGAAGGTGTTTGGATTTGGCCAAGGAGTTACAAAGTGCCCTCAGGCCAGGCAGGGTGCTTGAGAGCTGGTTGCAGGGCCAGGCGATCTGGCTCCCTGGAAGCTCCCTTCCTGCAGGACAGACCTTCCCGGGAATGTTAAAGCAGGAGCCTTTGCTGTCAGAAACCAGCAGGAGCCCCAGCACAGCGTTAAAGCAGAGTGCTCCGCTCAACTTGCAGTCTGCAAAAAGGGAAAGAGAGGGACAGTTCGGATTTAGGATTCAAAACCTTCACAGAACCACAGGATGGTTTGGGTTGGAAGGGACCCTAAAGCCCGTCCAGTGCCACCCCCTGCCATGGGCAGGGACCTTCCACTGTCCCAGGCTGCTCCAAGCCCGGCCCAGCCTGGCCTTGGACACTTCCAGAGATGGGAGAGCCACAGCTTCTCTGCAAACTAATAACTCTCAGGGTGTCATAATTACTTTTATAATTATTTCAGCAGGATTTTGTTGCAGGGTGCAGAGTTGATTACCTCAAAATCTGTGTGTGTAATAACCTTACACTGTAACACAGCATCATTGCAATGATGGCAGATTTTACTCTGTGTAGTATTTGTAGACAAACAACAAAATATAATGTTGACAATCTTCAACGTTTTTCCTAAACTCTACAAATTATTAATTGCACATTATGTTCTGTACCTTACTTCTCTCGATTTGGATTACAATTTCTAGAAGTTGCCTGGTTCTGGGATTCTTAAAATATGAGCAATATTTGAAAAGAAATCTTGAATTTGAAGTAGCTTTGTCACTACTCATTGAGCCAATGACTGAACAGAATACAATGCAAAGGGAAAGTGAGTGAGCTGACAGAAGTTACCAGAAACCTATTTATAGAGGAAAATACAGAACATTTGCACAACAAAATAATATTTCACGTAAGTGGTCTGGCTAATTTTAATAAAATATTTGTATGCAATTTAGTTCAATAATTCAAATGTTTATAGTCTGGTAACACTAGAACAACAGAATAGACCAAGCTCTGCAACTTTCTTTTTAGACTAGAGCAGAGATACATTTCAGAATCATCTTAGCCCAGTGCATTGGGAAAGATAAGTGACAAGGCAACTTCACTGTGCCTCAGACTCAGAAAATTTTGGTTTGTTACCTTGGTGTTGTTTTGAGTCGATGGCAACAAACCTCAGTCTTGTGCAAGCATTTTGGAGAGAGAATTATGGGTATAATTCAGGAATACGGTGCTTTGTAGGGTGGAGTTAAACTTCAAAGGTGGTGAAATAAAGGCCAGTCATCACTACACCTCACAGCTGTCCTTCTATTGTAATTAAATAGGACATTAATTGCCATGTGTTATGACATTTAATCAGCTATATAAAAATAATAATAGTAATAAGAATGATAAGCATCATCACCAAAGTTATCATGAGAACGAGCCGAGATCCCATGCCCAATGTTTCTAAAAGTTCTTACAGACAAGTCATTCCAGAGTGTCAGTACCGTCCAAAATATCTTCTTGGAATGTATCCTGATAAATTTCTTGCTTTAATGAGAATTTTTGCAAAGAATCCCACGGTTCCTACTCGCCAAATGAAACAACAGCTATCCTCTGCCATTGTAGGGGACCTGTTTATCCCTATAAAGATGTGAAATAGTTTTTCTTTCTTTTTAGTCAGTTCACATTCATGAAAAATTGTCATTTTTCACCATATTACAGGGGGCAGGCCAAGTAAAGGGATGGCAAGTGATTCATCACATTGCATGAATAATACTGCAGCTGCAGACCCCAAATAAGATTCTTGACTTTTACTGTCTGATTTTTGCACCACTTTCCTTTCCCACATAAGAAACTGGATTAGACACATCCATTCCATTCTTCTGTATCACAGGGATACGTAAACTGTCCTTCAATAAATGGATGTGTTAAACCCTATCCTCCAGGCCTTTGGAGAAAACACGAAAACAATGAAAATATGACAGGAATGTCAAAAAATCAAAAACAAAACCCCAAAAAAAACAAAAAAAAAAAAAAAAAAAACCCCCCAAAAAAACAAAACAAACAAAAAACAAAACCAAACCCAAAAAAACCAACCAAACAAAAAGCCCACCAAAAAACCAAAATAAAAAAAGTGCATGTTTTCAAATATTTAGAGTGAAAAAGAAAGGGTGAGTCAATGGACCTCAGCAGTTCCTCCTGCAGGTTTCGTACCTTTTCCTTGTGCATTCCCAGTTCTTACAGCTTAGGCAATTCTCACAGCTGGGTAGTTGAAGCAAATTTCTCTTGTTGTGAGGTTTTGCCTGTTTGGTTTTGAGTGAGCCACTTCCAACAAGCACCAAAACCACCAGTGAAATCCTTGTTGCTGGTTGGGAAAACCTTCCTGGGCTATGACGAAGCGTTCTTGGAAAAGGAAGGCGTCCGTTATGTTCCAGCCACATTTCATAAGGACAAAAACAGGAATGGAGAAGGACCATTAGAAGGAATCATCGGTTTTGAATGCAGGGATACAATGTCAGCCAATGCCTCAATCCCAGGAGCCACCCTGAGAGGGAGAAAATTCCCTCTCAGGATGAAGGGAAGGAATGCAGTCACCAGGAGCCACAGGCATCTCCCAGCTTGGTCCATGCAACCACCCAAAAATGCTCCTGCATGTTCTGCAAACATTCCATCCCTCCCTGGACACATCCCCTCGTTCAGGCACTTGGGCAGGAACACTGCCTGGTAGCAAGGAGGTGCCTCCACAAAAGAGAGGCTTTTTCAATGATTTTAAAGAACAGCCAATTAACCTCCCTCTATGTCACATATTCGTGCCAAATAGTGACAGTAAGGAATTTTCTTGTGAACTTGGTCTTATCATCAAGACTACTAATTTGGCAAAACAATTACTTCCAACCACTTCCTAACACTCCCCAATTAACTGATTTTTTTCTTGTGTTCTCATGTACATAGCAGCCAAATGGGAGTCCTACCAGGAGGAGCGTTTTTACTGGATGTTATGTGCCGTTTCCCACACTTTGCACTGGTGCTATATTTGTTATTTAGAACAAGCCCAGATTGTTCCTGGAACTGTGCCTATAGAAACTCCTGCTGTAATGTGTTTATATGATCTATAATTACAGGCAAGCTGCAACCTGTCCACAGCCACTGCAGAACAAGCTGCATTATCAAACACATGAGCCAGTCCCTGGATTAACCATCCCATCTGATAAATTCCCTTTTTCAGCAGCTAATGCCAGAGCAGTTAAAAGAACGCAGGTTGCGTTTTCGGGATGGCAAATATGTAACATTCCAAGCCAGTTAAAGGACATTCAAAACTACCAAATTCTCCCCAAAGCAACGGGGATGTCAAGGCACCAGGCTGAAGATTAGGCTAAGATTAGTTAACGTCAGGAATTTGCACTTGAAAACACTTGTCAAAAACCACAAAGAAGATGTAGGAACAGCCGTGGTCCTCACCTGCCAACAGAGCTTCACACAGCTGAGCCTGTGTACACAAATATAAACTGTAAGATCTGGTTATGATCCTAGCAAACAACAGATTACTATAGGTTTTGATCTAAATACTGTGGCAAGATAAATAATTAGGACTGTAGGGAGAAAAATCTTTATAGAAGTAACATTTCAGTTAAACAGAGGAGTGGAGCTTAAAGGTTTAATCATTTGAATTATTTTGATGTACTTCACATACAGACCTTAATACTTTTTCATACCCAATATTTTATATTTTTCTGACATCAAACATCTAGACAAATATTTTCTCAAAAAAATTGTAAATACATGCCATAAATAATTTTCTGCTCATTCATTCTGACTCAAGGCAGCAAGTTGTCAGGAAGAATTTTTAAATCACCTTAATAATTATGAATACTTTTAATCCCATCTATTAAATATCTCTTTCACATGTGATGTCTGAGACAGATTTATAAAACCTTGCTTCAATATTATCTAATCTTTTGTTTACCTGCCATTGTCTAACCTGTTGCTCTCTGTGCACCACCACAACTCAGATAAAAGGGGTTCTGATGGTATTTTTGGATATTCACTCCCATTAACAGAGGAGCAGAGGCAGAACATGACGTGGAAATCACTGCATCCAAAGTGCAGAGGGACGGGCAGGGCAGGGCCTGGTGGTGCCGTTTGCCATTTGATATTCTTTCTTTCTTTATAAATTTTATCTTGAGTGAAATCCAAGCCTAAAAGATGGATTTTGCGGTTATGAAATGGATGTGGCACAGCTGGTCTCACTGAAACGAGGTGCAGATGGCAGAAATGTTGCAGCAGCAATCTTACAAAATTTGGTAGGAAAGCTGCACGATCTGCCTTATCAACCTAGCAAGGGAATTCCTGCACATGTGGGGAAACAACTTCTCCCTCCTGACAATTCCCAATTCGTAGCTCCAAATATTATTTGAATTAATATTATTCTGTTGGTTTAGTCCTGCTCTATACTTATAATCAACTGCAAGAAATAATTACACAGGATTTTGATACGGAGTTCCCGTCGTGCCCTGTGTTTTCTATTGCATCATGACGTTATTAAAGATTATACAAGAAGTTACCACAGGCTGGTACCTCTGACACAGTGGAAGAAGGAGGAAGTAAAGAAAAAGTATCTTCTCGAGGTCACTGGGATAGTAAGGGCATTACAGACATGTCTGACATTTAATCTCCCACAGGGAAATTCCCAAAGAATTGCACATTAATACCTCGATTCTGAGCTCTTACAGCTCCAGCTCCTCCTTCCCAACTCTCTGCAGGTACACAAAGCTACACAATGTTTTAGTCAGGAAAATAACACCACTGTAGGCATCACTTTTTCTAAAATTAAAGTTTTCTACAGCTGCCTGGTGTTTCTTTGAAGGAAGTCTGTCTTGTATGTAATATTAATGACATTTGAGTCAATATAGGAAGTATAATGCATGTCATTTCACTAGAGAATGTTACTTAATTACAAATACAGCCAATTATCTCCTAATGGCAGGAATTTCTGTTTACAAACAAGGCTAATACTGTATATTTAATGCATTTAGATTTATCCTAGACATTAATAACATCTCGATATATGAATTTTTATAAACCATTCCTACACAAAACCCCACTATCTGAGTGTGCCAGACCCGTCATAGTGAGACAGTGAAGATCCTGACCTGATAGGGAAATGCGCTGATATGGGATCAGGCTTTTTTCTCTCCAGTTCTGTTGTGAATTTTAGGTTATCCAAGGCAAACCATCTCTACCTCCTGCCTGCACTGTATTGCAGAATTCCAGGTCCTTGCAGTAAACAATCCCTTCTCACGCCAGCGGCTCCAGGCAAAGCTGATCCAGCTCATCCCAGCGGCTTCAGCTGGGGGACTTTTGATGTCCCTTTTGCTGTGATGTGTAAATACCTAAATATAAATGTATGTAGGTGTGAACATGGATTTATAATATGGATTAGGCAAATGATTTTCTGCAATATTCCTTTCTCCCCACTACAACCTCCTGGAGCGTGATCTCACAGCTGTTTTCTGATCCGAGGGAGCACGCTGCCACCTCAGTCACAGGGCAGTAAATACAGAGGAACTGCCCCGGACTTCATGGAATTACTCCCCTCAGAAAAATGTCAGTGAAGAATCTTTCCCTTCTCCTTTACAGTGGCAACTGAATTTCGCTGATCCAGTGAAGATGGGGAACAGGTTTTGGTTAGATTTTATACCAGGAATACAAATGCCGTGTTCTCCTGGTCTAGCCAGAGTCATTAACACTAAACTGGAGCTGATAAAAGTGCTTCAGAAACCGGAACTAAACCCAAATCCCACCTCCCACGTTCCTGCACACCAGCTGCTCAGCCGTGCTAAAGCTATCCTGACTTCTTGGAATAATTGTGCTGACGTGCTCGGAGGGCTCCCGGGGACAGGGACAGCGAGTGCTGGCCCTTTGTGTGAAGGCACATTTAGATAGAGGCAAGGTCGTTGAAGATAATTCTGCTTATGAGCACGGCTGCTCCTTTGAGTCAACCAATTTTTTAATTATGTGTTACTCTTCAGGTGGAATTTTGGATGTTATTTTCTTTGATATCTTTATGACTCATGCTTCAGTTGAGCAAAGCAAGCTTCAATTTGCTAATGCAAGTGTGTACAAATTTGAAACTGGTTAGGCTGGGTGTGTCTGCCTATGGAAACACACATTTTCTTATAGTTTTCAATGAATGTTACTGGTGCAAAATTATCTGGCTACAGCTTAGCTGAACTTAAGTATTTCATAGTTTGAATGCCATTCTTTCAAAGTTAATTCAGCTGGGTAATTGCTGAGGCTCAGAACAGGAAAACTGCATCAGTTGTGAAGAAACCTGTAAGTAAGAAGTCTGTCTTGATCAGGTCACAGGGGTTATACAACCAGTTGGCATCACCTCACATCTGCTGTGCATGCAGGCCAGCTTCCCTCACACAGCCTGAGGAAAGCAGGGGACAAATGAAACGTTTTTCATTGAGAAAATGAAGAAATCGTTCCTTTTGTTTTCCTTCAGGCTGTAGCCCGTTGCTTGCAAAGCTCGGAGCGAGCCTGCTCCCCCTTCACCCTTCTGCAAAGAGGCAGGGGAGCAGAGCCCACAGCTCATTCCTGCCGTGATGGGAACATCTCGAGCATCCTCAGCAGGCCTGGCAGTGCCCTTCATGGCAGTGGCACAGTCCGAGGCAGCGGCCTGGCAGTGCCCTTCATGGCGGTGGCACAGTCCGAGGCAGCGGCCTGGCAGTGCCCTTCATGGCGGTGGCACGGTCCGAGGCAGCGGCCTGGCAGAGCCCTTCATGGCGGTCCTGGCAGTGCCCTTCACGGCGGTGGCACGGTCCGAGGCAGCGGCCTGGCAGTGCCCTTCATGCCGGTCCTGGCAGTGCCCTTCATGGCGGTGGCACAGTCCGAGGCAGCGGCGCCGCTCCTGGCCCTGCGCTCCTGGCTCGGAGCGATGCTCCCACCCCGGCAGGGCAAGAGGAACTGCTCCGGTCCTGCTCCAGCCAGACAAGGCATTAGCCAGCCCCAATAAAGGGAAGGAAAAAGGCAGTTTGATCCAAGGCCTCTGTGTAATCCCCCCACCCTCCCCTCCCAGCCGGTCCAGCTGGGACCACCATTACCAGCTCATGCTGCTGTGGTCAGCACAGCACAAAAAAAAACAAATTCAAGGCTTCTTGAGGAATCTTACCAGCACACTGGGACTTTTGGGAAAAACTGCAAAAATACAGTTTGCATTTAAATGTAGGTAACGCTCCATAGTGCATTTCCTGGTACTACAGAAATCCTGATTTGTCACACACCTGCAGTGTGTTGTAGGAGAAAAACAAGGCTTACAAATCAATATTTCAATGTACTAATTCACTGCCTTGCAATATAGTTTGTTTATTATTTGTAAATGTACAAATATGTGAAAATTAATTGTACCATTTGCTTTCTCAAAATAAATATGTTTTTTCATCTACCAATCCAAATGTTTCCAAAGAACTGAGTGATTAATATCGTCTCTAAAACTGTGATTATGTCAATAAACATAAAGCAAGATATTGGACTAAGTATGACTCCAACTGTGAGTGATTTATAGTGATAAAAATACACAGATGCCATCTGTACCAACAGAAGAACACTCGTCAAAAATTTGTCTTATGGTAACACTTTTCTCTCATTTATATTGAAACCGGCACTATTTCTTTTCCAATGGTACTGACAGTAAAATATGGCCACTTTTCAAGTGAATAACCTACCAGCAGGAGAAATACACTGAAAACTATGAATTAAACTACTTCTGTGACTCACTGAAGGCCTCCAGGATGTCTCATTGAATGCTCACCAAGTATTAAGCCCAGTTTGCCAGCCCAGCTCTGCTAACTCAGTTGCTGCTTCCACACTAAGAGGGATTTTGGGGGTAACACCCCTTACCTTTTGCAGAGAAAATCAAAACAAAAAAATTACCTCAACCAAAACAGCAAAAGCTTTAGGTTCAGAAGCCAGCCTAAGTCATTAGTCCGTGTGTCTGGTGCTCGCCAGCATCTTTGCCAGTTCAGCTTTAAGCAAGAGGGCCATGGGGTATGCACTGGGGAAAGCAGGGCAGGCAGTGAGCACTCCGTGATAAATATCAGCCAACTTCAAATGCTGACAGAGACATCAAAAGAAGAGGAGAATTTAAATAGAATCTGCACACAGAGAGCTTCCAGTAGCAGCAGATGCAGAAACAAAGATATGATACCCAAAGCATTATTCATTTCTAACCATGCACCAGATACGGACAGTTTGAGAGTGCTGAGGGGTTACATCATTATTATCATTTATTACCAAGTGTAATAAACCCACAGCAAGTGCAGGGGAGGGTCTGGCTGGGTCCCTCCTGAGGATGCACAGCTCAGCCTCACATTCCCAGTCCTGCCCTGACTCTGGCTGTCCCTGGATGTCCACAGGAAGGGAGATTACAAACGCCCACAGCCTTTCAGAAATAGTTTTCACTAGCACTGGCCTAAAGTATGTCTGACTTGGGCTCTAAAATATGGCAAGAATGTAAATTAAAGTGCAAAGTAAAGCTGTATTTATTTCTGATTTTTGTTCTGTCACTGTGCTTCCACCCCCACTTCTGTCAGTGCTCCAACCCCGCAAAATTTCCTTTGTATCAGCAAGCCAACAGATTTAGCTCCTGAACACTTCAAGCTACTTTGCTTGCTGAAATTTAGGAAAACAGAACAGCTGTCATTCAAACATACTTTGCAAGTAGCAAGCCTGTTCACTTTCTAATGTTTACTCCCCAAAAATCAACACTCAAGTGACATGTCCTACTGACATCATAAACCCCACTCTGATCTGACAGACGTGTAGAACAAACGTGTGCCAAGGCCCACGGGTCTGGAGTTCTCACACAGCTGATGTTGGGGATATGTGTAACAACTTCTCCTTTACTGTTTTGAGCTGTGCAGAGTTTTTTGGTCCAGTGGCCGCTCTTTGTCAGGTTATGAATTTGCCCTCTTGGAGTGAAGACTTGAGGACAATTCCACCTGGAGCAAGTCACTGCACGGGCACAGCCCCAGGAATGGATAACGAGCAACTTGCCACAAGCTGAATGGCTGAAGCTGCTTATTTCATGTAGATTTTATGGTTCTGGTGCCCTTCAGGACCATACCAGGGTGCTACACTCAAATCCAAGATCTTTTTGCTCCTTAACAAGCTGTGAGATCAAGAAGCCTCCCCTGGGCAATGAGCATTTGTTCATGAGCTCACTCGTTCATGATTTCACATCCTCACTAAATCTTCTAAAACGAAGTGCTCTGAAAGCCACACATAATCCCATTTATCAAGGACTAGGGAAAGACCGAGTTAAAACTCAGTTCTTGATAGCTTTTCCTCCAAAAAACCAACCAATTTTTAGATTCCATAGAACTATCACAGAAATGAGAAATAAATTCACTGACTATATACTAGACAGTTTAGTTTCCATCATTTAAGCCTTGCTACTCCTTCTAGGGGGTGGATTTTTAATTCCATCTTTGATGCTGCTCTGCTCATTAGCAGATTTTCCATACCAGCCAAATGCCACTTATGTGCCAGCAAGACATGCAAAAGTAGGTGATCTGAAATTATTTTCCCTAATGACATTTTCTTTCTGGATGCAAATAAAAATTGTGTCTGAACGTGTATCTGTATAATGCAATTACACGGCTTGACACGAACAGGCACAATAACTACAATCCTAAATTAAGTAATTGCACAAGAAAATTCCATGAAAATATAGTCCTAGTATTTAATATCCCTTGTTCACCTGTCAGCAACCAGCATCATGGGAGTTTCTCTGGTTTCTAAGTCAAAATAGTGCAATGTTCAGTCTAAAGCAGTAAACATTCACTCTCAGCATGACTGACTCTGGATTTTTACTAAAGTTAATGCAAAAATCCCAGTAAGCAGTAGACACTTTTCTATGAATGTGCCTATAAATTATAAAATTAATTAAGTAAAAGTTGCATAAATTTTTATTCTCTCCATGCTGCAAAAGACTTTAATCTAAACTCTTTTTCCTTGAGAAAAGTGACAGAACACTGCTTCAGGTATCTGCACTTATCAATACCCCCATCCTGAGGACAACACAGCATGAATAAATTAAAAATGTGACTGAAGACTGGAAAAAATGCTGAGTTTACATTGTTATAAATCTACAGCGATAAACTGCATCCATATACCAACAGTTTTCATACTTATACACCTCCAAATTAATAGGAGAACATTTCCTAAATATCTTTGTGTCCAAGGCCAGGTTGGACGGGGCTTGGAGCAACCTGGGCTAGGGGAAGGTGTCCCTGCCATGGCAGGGGGTGGCACTGGGTGAGCTTTAAGGTCCTTTCCAACCCAAACCATCCTGGGATTCTGTGATTCCATACAGGAAAGAACAGACACAGGAAAATAAATGTCACACTGTAATTTGGATATAAAACAACTCAGAGCATGAAGAACAAGCAAGGTTAACACAGAGTTTGTTTCTGTCTTCTGAGGAAGCAGAACCAAAGTAATCATTTGATAATCCATAAAATCCCATTATGGTACCCATTGTGGGTACCTAATTCCATGCTGCTGACTAAAGTTTTACTGCTGGGTCTCAAATTTTGGGCCCATTTTACATCAGCTTGTACCACTCGCTTACCTGACAGCTCCGAAAGCCTTCACCTTTGATCCACCAGTGGACACTCCTCATGCTTCTGTTGAAAGCCTGACAATTTCAAGTTAATTGAAAGGAAAATGCCTAATCAAAGGCCCGGATCTCACAGAAGCCGTGGTGACATATGGCTGCCCAGCTGGGAGCGTGCCGAGCGCCGTGGCAGCGACTGCAGAGACAGACACAAACAGCCCCAAAAAGCACCTGCAGCAGGGCCAGGTGCTCCGGGAGGGGAGCCACAAGCCCAGGCTTCAAAGCCCCAATTATTGAGCAAAACCATCCGAAGGCAGCAGGTATTGGTCCCCCGTTTTACAAACGAGGTCACCGGGAGGTTGGGTGAGGAGCCTTCCGGAAGCAGCTGGGAAGGAATCCGTGTGTTTGGGGTCCTGATTTTCATCCTCTGGCTGACAGAGACAAACCCCATCCCAACGTGCAGACACTGCCACCTCCACCACCAGCCTCCCCGGAAATATTTGGCTCATCCCAAACTCTGGCAGGTTTTCTGGGAACCTTTGGCTTGGGGGGATTTGCCTCTGTCCCCGTGGTTTTGCTGGGACTGAGAGCACACACCTTTCACCAGGTGATGCTCTTTCCCTCGGGTTCAGGGAAAGCAGAGCTGTTGTAGGAAATATGGCAAGGGGAGGGCAGAGAGGGACGTGGAGCTGGAAATGGAAGTGGAGATGGGTGAATATATAAAATTGAGAGTCCTTGAGGCTGGGAAATGGCACAGAGGGCAGGGACAGGCTGGGGGAGACAGAGAGAGACAGAGCCCTGGAACAAGGAGTGTCCAAAAGGGAAATCCACGTGCAGATGAATGCTGGGAGACTGAAAAGAAAACAGAGTGTGGGCAAGAAGGGGGGAAAGGATGTGCTGGATTGCTGGGACGATGGAAGAAAAAGGAAGCAGAACGGGACAGTAATAAAGAGGAGAAGGAATTGCAGCTCAGTGCATCCTGATTTGTATGAGTACACAGAAACCTGCCCTAGGAAGCTGCAAGGATGTCAGAATTTTGAATTACATTTTAAAAATTAACCTGACCTTCTATAGTAAATTTAAAAATAATCACAAGGATCACATTTTTCAAGATAACCAAAATCCATAGAACATGCTAAAATTGCTTTCATTAAAATATATGTCTTAAAGTCAGTGTTGGTTGGATAATTTGAATTTACAGAAGCAGAATTTCTGCCTTTGAATGTATATAAAACGTCCCAGTGTCTGAGTAGACACGTTCAAAGTCAGTCCCGGAGCAAATGCTGAGTATCCTGGACATTCACAGCACTCCTGTTTTCAGACACAAAACATCCAAAGCGCTGTGGGAGCCGCTGGAGCCCGAGATCCATCCGGCCATGTGCGAAACCTGCCTGCCGGGGGTGACACCAGAACCGCCGCTGGTGGGAAAGTGAGAGAACAGCTCTCTCTGCTGGTGCTTTCCTGAAAAAAGACTGCTGGAGCAGAAACAGCTCCAGGAAAATAAACCGTGGCCCAAGCTCCGAGCTGCCAGAGGCAGCTGCCCCTCGGTGCCGCCGCAGCTGCTGCGTTCCCGGTTCTGCTGCTGACCTGCGGCTACCGGAGCAGCAGATGCGGGTGTTAAAATGCCCTCAGCTGAACGAGTGTCAGCAGGCTGCATTTTGCTGGGATAAGCACTCCCCAAAGTACTTTAAAAACCAAGCAAAAGAAAGAGGATTTGCTCTGTACCTTCGGGAGGGAGATGGCTCGTTTAGAGAAACACCATCGGCAGTGATGGAGGCGGCTCTCCTCCTGATTTCCTGCTCCAAGCAAGAAAACTCCCCCTCTGCCTGACCGGGAGCATTCCTGCTTTACGTTATTTTAAAAGGTGAATGAGAACAGCAGGTCAGCACCTAAACTTTATCTAAATGCTGCAAGCAGTGGCTTTGCAGAGTGAGAACACTTCGCAATCAAGACGTGGTCCAGGAGAAGCCAAAAGCTAAACCCCAGCCGCTGCCTGCTGCCTTTGGCTCTTTGCTGTGCAAGTGCAGAACACAGAGATCCGTTCACCATCTCGAAGCAAACAGACTCTGACGTGAACTTCCAGTATTTTAGGATTCATTTTGGGGCACAGAGCACCCTGAGGAGCCACGGCAGGAGGGTTTGGCATGTTCCCCATCCCTGGGAGTGTCCAGGGCCAGGCTGGACAGGGCTTGGAGCAGCCTGGGATGGTGGAAGGTGTCACTGCCCATGGCAGAGCGGGGCAGCTGCTTCCCCTGCACAGCCTGGTCAGAACTCACCTCTGGGAGGAAGAAGAAGAACAGAAGGAATTAGGAAAAAGCAGATAAATAGGGCTTCCTTCTTAAGCTTTTGATTTCCTTGTTATAATCAAGAATAAACGCCCATTATTTCAGTAAATATGATTATAAACCAAATAAACTCACTTTTAACAAAGGCTTGGTTCAAGTACATCATCAGATGTTGAGTTATTATATCAAATGAAATTATGCCTTCACTGATTCCAGATTTTTTTTCTATAGGGCTTTCATGTTTATATGAACTAAATATATTGCTTAATACATTTTCTTTTAATATAAAACCATGGCAATATTTTAACAATGTTTCCATGCAAGCATTCCTACTACAGTATTTTTTTTATATATGTAGCATAGAAGAAACAAAAACAGTGCAATTTTGTGGCCCTATTTCTACACAAAGGATAGAGTATTTATAGGATCATTAAGGCTATAATTATCAAAAACAAAAAAGAAAGTTAAATTTGCAACTGTCATTAATTTGTGGGATTTGAGCTCACATTACCTACAGGTAGCACACAGAGAAATGTTTATTTTGTGAAATCTATAAAGAGAACTTGGAGTTATTTCTAAATGCTAACATTATACAAAATTTGCATTTCTGCAAATGAAACTGTTTTTTATGTCATATTACAATAAAAATCAAGACACACATTGAGAGCAAGACTTTCAGACCAATTAGGCATACAATTACATGTACAGGAGGCATGCACAATTGTGCAGCTAATTTGTGCATGAAATTACTTTGATTGCACATCCTAATTGGATAAATGTGTGTGCAAATGCCAGCAGTCATTGGTGCTACAATTATCCAATGCACATCCATAGTCATGGCAACTGCCTGCAGAAATGAGATGCAGCCTTGCATACCTAACTGGGCTTGGGATCTCAGCAGAAATCCTTTTTGGTTTCTCCTACTGGGTCTCCTGGACATGATAATTCTGGAAATTTCATGCTTATTTCCTGTCCAGATGAGGCAAAGTGCTGGACATCAGCATTGCCACGGGATCTGGCTGCTGAGTGAACAAGAAGAGTTCTTGTCTGGAGATGCAGCACCTTGGCTCTGCCTTTGATAAGGGAGAAGATTAAAAATCTCCATCAGTATAAAACACAGCAGGAACATGGAGCTGTATTTCCCTGACTCTCACCTCAAGTAGGATTACAAAATTATCAGGTTGTAATTGTGGTGGGAATGGGAAGGCTGGGACCCCTTGGCCTCAGCCCACAGAAGGTTCTGAACCATCACCACTGGCTCAGTTTGAGCTTTTTGTGGAGTTGTTTTCATGAACCTCCTTGACAGTAATTTATAGAATTAATAAGTGTGAAAAATGTTCTGTCTTCTCACAGAGGTTTTCAGTAATTCCTCCAGACACGAGAACCATCCCTGTACAATTAACTTCCATGGTCACAGTATTCAATACTAAAATGAAAATAAATTCTTCCATTTGAAAGCAATGGAGTTAAAATACATATCCATACCTATAATTAGGTGCCCAAATCCTGAATGAATCCTTAAAAGAAGCAGTTGTTTACATTATTTCTTTTGTATTTAAAGAGCTGTCTAAACAACCAGAGATACAGAAAAATGCTTTTCAATAAGAATGGACTGTTCAAAGGAGTCTGGTGGGGTTTGAAACGCGATGGGACAAAGGTTCCATAAAGTCCTTTACAGCCCTGGAAAATCCTCATCTACACAGACACTGAGCAGCTAAGGAAAAGCAGAAGGGTGAGGGTGAAGTTAATGCAAACTCTGTGTTATCAACCCACCAAGAGCACTAAATCAAGCACTTCCAAAGCACTCTCAGGAATTTTAAGGATTTTCCTCAGCCAGATGAATTTGTTTTGCTAGCAGAAGCTATGTTATTATGAGTCTATCTTAGAAATGAGTGAAACAGCTTCCTCCCTCAATTGTTGTCTGCAATTCTGGCCACACTCTTTGGAAAAAAAAAAAAAAAAGATGGACAGAATAGACCAAAGGGCTCAGCAGAAGAGCAAATAAAATGGCCAAAGCTATGAAATAAATCAGGAGTGAAAAACTGGACATTTTTCTTTAGTTGAGCTGTGTAAGAGAAGAATGATAGATAGAATGATAGATAAAATGATAGATAAAATGATAAATAAAACATTTAAGAAAGTAAATTAAGTGATTACTCTGTTTACTCTCATAACAGAGGCAGAAAATTAAAGTACATTTAAATCTAGAGACCTTCACTCTTCTTAAAACTAAGGCCTAAAGAACCTGTGAAATGCTTTGCCAACAGAAAGGGCAAGAAAGGAGGATCCTGTCAATATGGCCATGGAACTACACATCTCCATCAAAACTGCCAATATCTGCAATTGTACCAATTCACTTTTAGGAAGGTTTTAGATCATTTTCCAAACTCAAAAATCCTACATCTCTCCAAGTTAATTATTTTGGTTAGAAAAGCCCCTGGTGATGCCCAGACCTGCTGATGTGTTCTTTGGCAAGCAGAGCTCTCTCCTCTGTCCTTGCAGGGAACCTGTCCCACCCTGCCTCTATTTCACTGTCTCCTCAAACCTCCCTGCCTTTCCAAAACGCTTTTGGAAATAACATTATTCCTGAGCCGAGACAGAAGCGAACTTTGCGAATTTTAAGTCCTGTCTCAAGCAGAAACATCTTCATTTTCTGTTTTCTGTCTCTTAAATGCTTCCCTTTCAGAGTGGCCTCTGGGCACAGCAGTGGCACTGAGCCGAGGGCTCCAAAGCAGGATGAGGATCTGCCTCGATGCTGAGACCTGAGCTACAGCCACCTTCCTGGACATTCACTGTTTCCCCTCCCAGACACAGTTTTACTTCAACAGATTTTGCCTTGAGAACTGTTCATTTTATGGGTTGTGCAGTGATCTCCAAGACACCTAAATCTCATGTGGTTTTGGGCAGTCACAGCCTCCTCGTGGAGTTTTGTTTCCCCCAACCTGGGTATCAGCCCCGTTTATGAGGTTTCCAAGTGTGCACCACCTGTGCCCACAGCAGCATTACAGAAACACCACCAGACTGACAAACGAGGCCATGAATTAAGCCCCATCATGCTGGAAGGAGGTGGGAGAGGAGAGATTTGGGGTTTGATAGCTTTTATATCATAATAAAGACGGAGGGATAGCAGTTTTGGAACTTGTTGATATGCATGGAACACCAGAAGCTCCTGTTCTTCCCCTGCAGTGCATCCATCATGGCTATTCTCTTCCAGGACATAGAAAAATGATTCAGCAGAAATTGAAGTCCCTCATTGCTATGCTGCAAGGGCTCATATTCATTTCCAGGGCAGTCGAGAGGCTCAGAAGGATAGTTATTGTTAGCATGCAGCATCCCTGGCCCCGAGCTGCCCTGCTGGGGACACTCCATCAAGGAAATCACAGCTCCCCGCTCGCTGTAAGTGATGCCCTGCTGTCCTCACAGTCTATTACACTGGCCCTGGGAAATGTGTCCCTTGTCACTCGGGGAATTGGGAATTTCCAGCTGTTTGCTGCCGTCAGGTGTAACACAGCTCTCCTTTTTTCTGCAGATGGCAGTGTTCTCTGCGTGCAGGGGAGGAGGAGGACTCTCAAATGGTCTGTTACATCTCTGCTGGGAGAAAGAGCCTTTCAAAGTGTTCCAAATTCTTATACCTTTGCTCCAAAATCTGTGTATTAGAACTACTACAGAGTTCTAGCAGCAACAGGAAAGAAAAAAAATCCTTTCTCCAACACAGGTTACAAAACACTTGTGAGGTTTTTTGTTTGTCTTAATAAGATTTTTTTTAACATTCCTCCCATGGAAATAATGTGAAAAAATAGATGCAGTCAAGATGTCACAGTCAGATCTTGTGATTATTTACAATTAGAGCTGCAGTCCTTGTTCTTTTTTTTTATATTTTGAACTTTAAAAGTGCTTGTACAGAAAAGCCAAACCAAGCACCTGTGGTTCCAGCATTATTTTGGCAGTCAAAAAGATCAAGAGTATGGACAATTTGAAAGGGAAATGGCATAGCTGACACTGGCCAGCTGCAACCTCTGTTCCCCCATTGTTTCATACTCAGAGAACTTTGTATTTCTCTCGAAGTTTCAGCCCTGAGCCATAATTTTTTATGTATCCAGATTCAGGTCTGACAACATTTCAGCATTTGAAGTTTTCTCCTCTGGAAATACATATTAAATGGTATAAAATGATAAAGTAGTCCTCAGAGCCAAAACTCAGCAGCAGCAGTGGACAAAAAACTGCTAAAAATATTAATCCAATAAGTGCATATTTCTCTTACATTCCAGTTTCAGCAGAGCTTGCTCCTTGTGGTGATCTCCGTGGAAGGACAAGAAGGAGAGGAGAGGGCTGTGTTTCAGTTTAGCTTCACTTCAGTGACTCCTGGTTCTCATTTAACATCAAATCTCTTCCAATGCTGCTCAGTTTCTTGCACTCTTTTATGTCCATCAGCTCTTCCCCAGTCTAAGTAAAAACAGTGTTTTAGGTTGTTGGAAAGGAGATTAAATCACCTCAGCAAAGAGTTTGGGCATTTTCCCTTCAACCCCTCCAATTTCTCCCAGGACCCCTCAGTTTGGGGGCTCTGTTCTTATTACTTGGCAGGAGTTTAACCAATTAAAACACAGGTCTGTAATCACAGCAATCATCTCTAAGAATTACAACACACTTTTAACTTTAAGAGCAGAAATTCACCATGAATGAGCTACTCTGCTTTCTATATTGCAGTCACAGAATTTCAGTCTTTAACTCCAGCAGTTTGTTACTGCCTTGTCAGGACTCACCTACTTCACAGTAGGGCAAAATTCAGATTTTGAGGACCTTTTGAGAAAGAAAAGCCATCACTTTCCCTCCTTGCTTTCTTCACAGTTCTCAGAGATGGGCTGACTTTGCTGGAGGTTCTGGACCTTGCTGTGCTTGCATTAAAGGGGCTTTAGCAAGCAAACCTTGATCCAATGAAGTTATTTGTAGGCAAACAGTTTATCCTGTTGAGCTCTTTTTCAGATGTGCAGGTGTTTCATTAGCCTGACTTACACTTGAAGCTCTTCTCTACCTCCTCTAAACTCTCCAGCACTGTTTACAATTTAAATACCAGAATTAATGAGAAAACACTGCAGAATCAAAAATTAAACCTCCCTGGGCTCGGCAGGGCACAACCCAATTTTTATATCATTATTAAATTTATCCTACATTGCAGAGCATTCGCTGGGAGGTTCTGTTAAGCCTTTCAGGACCATTCTTTTCAAAGCCCTTTCAGAGTCACCCCGTGCCTGCACACGGTGCCCAGGCTGGTGCTGGCAGCTCTTGTCCTGTGCTCCAGGGCAGCCTGGGCTGCAGCAGCGCTGGCACACAGCTCGTTGTGATGGCAGTGCCCCATTACAGCTGCAGCACTGAGCATGATGGCCCTGCCCTCGTCAGTGCTCATTAAGCCATGAGCATTCGTTCGGAGTGGTATTGCAATATTTATGTTACATTATTGATAAGGATGTTGAAGACATTGGGTGTGGATGCTGAAATGCTGTTAGCAGGGAAATTTTCTCCTCTTGCATTCATCCTGTGAGAACTTTTCCTTTGCTGTGTAAGCTATGTAAACAATAGATAGGGTTTTTGTAAATAGCATTCATATCTGGTATCTTCTGACCTTGTGTACATTATATTAGGAAAAAACATTGCTAAGTGGGTGTCTGAGATTTTGACCAGTCACCCTAGGAGAAGTGTAAGCACTGTTCAATTGCTTTATGGAACTAGAATATATAAATGGTATTGTAAATTTAATAAATAATTCATTCCTCGCTCTAACTCCTGCCTCGCTGCATCTCTGAACCCCTGCTTGGAAGCCCACAATTGGGCTTTTCCACCCCGGCAGCAAAGCTGCCTTTCCAAGGGTTATTTCCCCTTGTTGGCTCCTGTGTGAGGGCTCAGAGCTGGTTCAGATCCATTTTCCACACTCTGTTCCTAGTCCTCTGCTCATTTGTTGGGCCATAGCACAACTGGCACCCCAAATATACATTACATCTGTGCAAATGTCTCTATGAACATGAATTTTGAAGAATGAGATAAAATTCATCTAACCATACCTGTCACCCATAATACAATGCTGACTGCCAAAAGGACTGCAATTCCCTACAAACCTTTTCTTTTCCATTCTTCGCCTGGGATTCCTGAAGTTAATCAGCCTATAAGTAATTATCACAAACCCTACCATCAAATAAAAACCAGAAATTGTGTCTAGTAGAAAAAGAGCAAATGCACACTTGGAAAATCCTAATCCTAATTTACAATGATGAGACTCATTACAAATGGAAACATGGTTCCTAATATTTATTTATGCACACTTGGAAAATCCTAATCCTAATACTAATTTACAATGATGACACTCATAAAAAACGGAAACATGGTTCCTAATATTTATTTCCCTGTGTCTATTAAATTTTGAACAAGGCGCAAAACTGAATGGATCCCACTAAAGCTAAATTCCATAGGCTGAGCTTTTATGGGAATAGCACTTAAGAAGCTAAGAATGCAACAAAATTTTGTTAGAAATACTGCAGACAGGACAGGTTATGTGAAATTAGACACGAAAAATTTGTTAAAAAGTTAGAGGAAGATTTGAAAGCATTTTATGACTGAAACAACCTTGCTCCTAAAAAGTTGCATATATTTCAATAAAAGCTCATTGGAAACAAAGTCCCTGAGGTTGTGCTAAAACCAAAATTGTATAAAGATAAAGTGGGTACTATAAGTGAGCTAAAAATGGAGCTACTACAGCACTCGTTTATGATATTCAATTGAATATCAACAAATTTTTAAAAAATTAAAATAATTCTTCAATTTATTTAAGATGTACTTTTCTTCTTTGAGCAGCTTTCCATTTTCTATTAATCCTGTTAAATCAGTGCCCCTGAAAAGGCTGCCTGTGATGGAGCAAACCCGGTGCCTTGACTGAGAGAGAACATTTTCAGCCGGATAAAAGCCAGCAATGCATTTTAAAGGCTGAGAATTTCGTGGTGTTTTCCTGAAACGTCGAAGTTTTCTTTGTCATTATGTGAATACCTACAAAATTGCTGCTGGAGACCAGAGTTACCCGAATCCTCCCCAGCTGACACGAGGCATCCGTGTGTTTTCTCCTTCCCTTTGATGAACACCGAGCAGCCAACGCAGCCATCTGGTCAGGGAGAGAGAAATTGTGTAAAAATGAGATATGCGTGTGTAAATAAAAGATTGATGAATGAAGCCCTGAAAGCTGAGATGAAAGTGAAGCAGAACAGACAGGTAAATCATTCTGATACTTATGTTAGTGCTGAAATTATGTTCCTCTACTTTCTTTTTTTTTTTTTTCTTTCTGCTGACAGCAGTGCAGGTGACAAAAAATATTTTCAATTTTGCTGCTGACACGAGTGCTGGAGGTTAGCAAACTGTTTGAGTTCTATTGCTGAAAAAGGATGCTTTAGTCAGGAGAAGTGAGAAAGTCTTGTGGCTTCATTTTTAATTACTTGGTTCTTTCGTTATGAAGCTCCAAGTTCAACGTTACCTCCAGAGCAGCCTAAGCTTGCTTGCCAAAATTGAAGCTGTGTTTAGAAAAAAACATAAGTTCTGTATATCTTCTGGCAGAATTTTAAAGCTAGATTCCTTCCCCCACAGGTCTCTGAATTTTCAATAAATAAAATATTAATTTTAGCTGAAGTAAAATAGGAGTAAAATCCAAGCAATTCTTTACAGGTAAGCCACACCCAGGAGTCCATTAAACTGAAAATGCAATTAGGACATGGTTTTTTATTAAAATAAAGTCGTCATTTTAGCAATGGACAAAAAAAAATCGTGATATGCAAAAAACCCACTGCAACTCCTTTTTCACATAACTGATCACTGTCTGATATTACAGGAAGCTTACTGAGCACACCTACAGCTGCAGCACTGAGGAAAAGTAACAGGTAACTCATCCAAAATCTGAAACATCTGAAACACCCACTGCTTATTTGTTGGTGCATTGGGCATTTCATAAATTTAAAGCCAGCAGCAGCCTCAGTTCATTAATATTCTGCATAACATCCATGAAGCAGACTCATCTTGTGGGTCAGCACTATCAGTCTTATTTCTGAGTTTACCAAGTACCTTATTCAGTGCTTGATATTTAATGCCAGTTATGTAACCATTCAAATCACCACATTTAAGAAGTTTGGCCTTTTGATTGACATCTTGGTATTCTGTGGCTTTTGGTTCCCTGAAAGTTTAGGAGATCTGCCATGAGGTGTAAAAGACTTTCCCCACCAACTGTCTGCTGAAGCACATCTGCAACTGAATCCTCTCAAAAAGCCAGAATTTACCCCGTGTTTATCACTTCATTTGACAGAATAGTTTCAGGGGTAATTTTCAAAGGCAGAAGCAGGAATTTCACACCAGCTTCTTCTCTAAATCACAACCTAAGAGTTCGTTCACATGTAGAACAGGGGAAAGAAATACTGTCCCCACAAATATATACAGTCAGCTATATTCAAACAAAACAAAACCAAACCCATTCCATATCTTTTTACACTTGAGAATAGCCATTCTAGATTCCATCTAGGCCTTAACATCCCTGGCAATGGAAAGTTCTTGAATAAAAAATACTGCAGACTTCTTGACAGAGAAATGCTGGCAGTTCACCACACAAATTACTAGAAAAATCAAAGGTATAGGGTAACTTATCTCTAATTTGAGCTAGAAGGATAAAATGGGAACAATACTTTAATCTGTGCTCCTTTTGTTCCATAGGGAAATCAATTAACTTCTTCAATTTGTTTTTGCAAGTTATAAAACAGAGATACTAAATATCAGTCATCATATCAAGCCAAAAATCAGAAGAACGTTGAAGGTGGCAAAAAAGAAAAATTATCATGAATCTCGTGGAAAGAAAAGGGAATACTCTCCTGACATGAAAAAGATTATTTCCTTTGAGAAAAGGCAAGATTAAGCAGGGACAACGTGCGAGTCCTGGCACATTATTTAATATAATATTTGGGTGTTACTGAGACAGAAAGCGATACAGTCACTACCTGGAAGGACACAAGACAACAGAAGAGCCCGACAAGCTGTCACAGCCAAACCTCAGCACCTTCACCTGCCAGCCCCGCTTGGGAATCCAAGGGTGTGGGTGGAAAAGAACCAATTCTGGTGCACAGAACTCTTCTTCAGTTGTATTAAATTCCAGACAATCGCAGGATCTCCACGACACCAGGTCTTCACTCACTCTTTGTTTCTCCTGGGTCTCACAGTTCGAGACCCTTCACACAGGAGGGGAAATTTCCAAGGAGGATGCGGGCACAGACCCAGGGCAGAGCCGAGCGAAGGTGAGTGCAGGCAGAACGAATCTGTCGGGCTGCGGGACACTGGAATCCTGCAGGCAGACACGGCCTGGGCAAGGCTGATGGCATTTCTTGGGTGCTGAGCGAGGGCAGTGCCTAAAGGCAGCAGAGCTCTGTGCTCCCCCCAGTGCTCTGCTCAAACACACAGAAACAGCAGGAAGCAGTGAGGAATGGAGGTGTCCTCTTCTCTGACTGGGATTTCTCTCCCCTCTGAATCAAGGAAAATAAAAATCCCCGAAGAGTCAGAACCACCAACTTGTAGAAAAACTAAACACCATCATCTGATGCTACACAACAGTCTCAGATAAATCTGTTTTGATGCTTTTGGGCAGTTGCCTTCAAAACAACATGGTGTCGAAAAGGAAGCCATAGGAACATATTTTACATTGAAAGGCTTTGTGAAATTATATAATCTGTAAAAATGGAGGGATTTGGCCTGTGCTCGCTTTCCTTCCGTTCCTCATGGTTATTATTGCCTCATTATACAGCCGTTTGTACAATGTTTTGGCAGACATTCACTATTGCATAAATTAAAGTTGCTGAATCTAGTCATGCCTACAGGTCTTTATGAAAATACCAGCAACATTTTTATTTGAATGTCAAAGTTTGTCAACCATTAAACTGATTGATTTTTCATTACGCAATTCAATAGAAGAAGCAATCTCCAGTCTGTATGCAACATTACTCAGAGAAAACCACACGTCTTGGAAAAATCCTTCCTGCTTAAAGTCTCTTCACGAAGGAACTGTGCTTTAAGGCTGGCTTCAGACATTTTGTTAATACAGTAGCAACAGAAGGGATGTTGTAATTCAATTCTGTGAAAGAGAATGAATACATCTGTGGTAATCCAAAACTTCCAATAATCCTTTAAAAACCTTTCCAAGCAGCTTGGTAAGTGAAGTGTCTGTTGGTGTCAGGAAGAAGAGGTTTAAGCCCCGCAGTGTGAAGCCACCAGAGTCAGCACTGCACCTCAGGCTCCAGCAGAGACAGAGCTGTCCTGGAGAGCCCAGCAGCAGGGGCAGGGAACAATCTCCTCACCTGCTTCAGTGACGGTCTTCTCTGCAAAATCCCCAAGGACCAAAGTGCCCAGACAGAACTCCAAACTCACCTTGTATTCCTCTAAACTCCACAGAATCCTGAAACCCACACCCAGAGCTGCACTTCGTTGTCCCAGGGCAGGATGAGCTGGTCAGTGCTGGGTGTCCCAACAGCCCCTTCCCCTTGGCAGTGCCCAGCCGTGGCCAGAGAAAATCATCCCTAACTGCAAAGCTTCCAGGAGGAGCTATTTCAGCACCTCTCACCCGATTTTAGTCCCCCCACCAAGCACTCCCCATGTGCACATAAACGAGGAGGGCACCAGCAGGACTCAGGTTTTCTTTATTTTCTCTTACTTCCCACTTAGTACTCCAGTATTTTTCTTGGCCTGGCACCATAAAACCTCCTTGATGATGTTTGACTCAAAAAATAAAGAGGGTAAAGCACACAATAAAAACACCCATCGAATTAAACTGGGAGGTGTTACAAAGTTTAGAAAATGAGGCCTACAAATACACAGAATTCAAGCTGTAAACAGGTGAGTTAAAAAAAGAATGTGCATGATCTGGTCGCTGAATATAAACTGCATTTAGAAGTTAAGGACTTAAGGACAACAGTGAAATATTATCCAAAAGAGGGCCGTGCCTACTGAGTCTTGTGACAGGTATCCAACTCACTGCTTTTATTTGAAAATCTCCCTAGAAAAGCTAATTTATGCAAATAATAGATTATAAATGCTTAGAAAAATGCCTTGAATAAAGACATCCATAAAAATCATTGTCCCTACTAAAGGGATTACATGGAGTACAAAACCCAGCAGTTATTTTGCACTTTATAACCACAAATAAAGCACACATCCATATTTGTGATAAGAAACTGAGAGGTGAAGTGCTTCCTAATTACTTGATTTATAAGCAGTACCACAGAATAAAATTTGGACAAGATTCCAATTACTGAAATTCAGTGTACCAAATTCCAATCGTCATCAAGGACAATATTTCAAACTTCGGATCAGTTTTCTGAGATTCTTGCTTAGTTTTATCTATTTCTTTTTTTTTCCCCTCAAAGGAAAGGATGAATTAGACTCTACCAAAAAACCAGTAATTAAAAAACCCCATGTTTAGTGCATGCAGCAGCATTTTTCAGACTCGCTGGACCATGGACAATGAAACTGAAAGCTAATGTCAGGTTAGAGTAAGTTTATTTTTAATTTAATAGCACAGTCAGAAGCATTTCACTACAAAAAGTTATGACTTTCATTATGTCTATAAATAGGCAACCTACTGAATTATCAAATAGAATGTTAATGACATTAGCATTAAGTCCTAATTAAACAATGAAGCAATATGCATTACAATCTGCCAGCAAAATATGCATAATCAGAAAAAGATTTCATAAAATAAGGATAATTTTGTTATTTTTATTAAGCAGTAAACAAAGAGTTTGTGCTGATTGGTGAAACCTCACTTGAGAAACATGGGAAATGTCAGGGATGGAACAAGGGACTTGAATAACAAAACATCTGCTATCCCAGTCACGTTGCTAGAGTTACGTTGGATTCTTTCCTCAGATCATTTGCCCCTCTACTCAAATATTCCTGCTATCCATTTTTACAGTTATCATTACCACTGTTCATTTTCTTTCTCAAATACATTTACTTTTATATCTCATTGACCTCTCAAAAGGCTTCAGAAAATACCTGTCACCATTTTACACCTTTTTACTACAGCATTAAAGGGAAATGACTCAACCACGTTCAGCGAGCGAAGCAGTGCCAGAGCCAAAAAATATATCCAAAATTATATCCATTTCTGTGGAGTCCCAAGGGGATCCAGAACCCACAGCTGGTGCTGTTCCTCACGGGAGTCCTGCTCTGTCCCCCTCACCACACCTGGGCACAGATCCCTCAGCTGACAGGGATATCCTCACGATGCAGCTGAGGGCTGCTGGCTTTTACCATGCTCCCATTTTCACTTCACAATCAGACAGAGTCTGGCAAGGAACCAAATGTTTCCTGGCTTAAAACTCCCATGGAAAGTAAATACATCATGTACAAGTGTCACCAAAATAAGTCATTTTACAATGGTCTCCTTAATAGTAGTTTAAAAATATTTTTCATAAAGCCATTTTTTCTGTCTTAAAAATGTCTGATGTGATTTTTAAAATGGTGTATTCATTATTATGTATTATTTCAGCACCCAAATATGGAGCAGGAAAATACCCCATGACTTAAGCTAGTAAATTGCTGTAAGAATCCCATAGTGGATTCTCCCTGGATAATCTACAGTCTAAAAATGGTTCACTGAAGGTACTTAGCTGAAGCTTACACAAATTCTTCCACAAGAAAAAAAGGCTGAATTCACTGGATAATTTATTCACAACAAAGGAATCAACCATGACTTGCAGTGACTTTCACGCTAGGGAGAAGTTCCCAGCGCAGGGAACTGTTTGGTTGCATTGGGCTGACAGCTGGTCTCTCATCATGATTAAATGGCTTTCCCTTGGGTGAGCTCCAGAAATATGCTTGAGTTTGAGGCAGAATAGATGCAGAATTTTACATCAGCCATTACTGAGTTTCTTATGCACACACAGTCTAAAATAGCCTTGGTTTATAAGAGAAGACTCTTGCATCCTTTCTCAGACTCAAATTTCCAGTGATTAAAAATTTGTTCCCCACTCTGGACATCCAGCTCAGGTACAATTACCAGCTCAGCAGCAAAACCTGCACTGGTTTTATGGCTTGTGAACTGGTTTTGAGGTGCCAGTGAGCTGGAGACCGGTACAGCATTATCCAGATGTTTTATCATTACTCACCTCAGCTCCAGGATCGAGCCAACCGCTCCCAACAGAGCAGCATCTCCCAGGCCAGCTTAGACCAGAAGGAAAGGACCGAGACAGAGCTCACCAGAGAAGCTTCCTGAAGCTGGAGCAGCAAAAAAGCACCTCTAAAAGTCAAAGGTTCATTTGTTTGACACCAAGTGCTGTCATGCCAGCAGAGAGGCCTCCTCTGTTTCAGAGGGCAGATGCAGGGTCCACAGGCTTGGCTTGCCCCACTTCCTGAAGTCTTAACCCTACAGAATGTAGGAACAGCACTAAGACCTTCTCCAGAGACCCAAACAGACTGTGAATTACAGGGTGGCACTTCAGAAGGAAGTACGAGACCCTGAAAATCTCCATCTAAAAATGCGGATGTTCTAAGACTTCCTGAATTCTTTAGTCAAATTCATCTGGGTCTGATATACACTCAGGTTGATACTTTCCATCTCTTTTGTCAATGTATGCAAGTAGTGTAAAATAAATTGTCTGCTGGAATTGTGACAGGAAGAGTATTGTCTATTAAAGTCCCCTCTGATCAGAACTCCCATGCAGTCAACAACTGCATTGTCCTGATACTTCACTGTCAACTTTCTAAATCTCAGATGTCAGTGAGATTTACAGCATTCCTGCTGGGCTCCCCAGCCAGATTTTGAAGAACCATTCACTCTTACAAACAGGAACTGGCAGCCTGTAAACAAACATAATGGTGGAATTGCTAATAAGCTCTATTTCCACCACGAGTTGTTTTGTTGCTGGAGATGAGGCTGAAAACATGCATTCCACACGGTGACCATTTCCTCCCACTCACCTCTACAGCTCAAAGAATCCTTCTATGGCAGCTTTTTGTCACATTAAAAAAGTTCTTGAAATCATACACCTAAGCTAAGATTTCCATCTGATCATTGCAGCAAGCTCACTATTAAACTGGGCTGCAATAAATGCATGTTTTATATCAGTGCCTCGAACGTCCAGAGTCACAACCACTTGTACATCTTACACAGATACCTGGCATTATTGATTACCCAAGGGATGCAGGCAACTGCTCTGCCACCACAACTCTACCCCATATTTTTGACACTTCTGGCAATGCAGGTAATTCTAACTTTTGGACATTCTACAGTGGTTGGTTTCTGCAAAAGTTTAAGTGATAAACTTTAAAGAATTAATAATTTTGTCATACAATTCTCATATATACACACATTAGAAAAAATTTGTTAGGAACTGTAGACACACACACAGATCAACTGTTTCATGATGTGATCTCAGCAAATTGCTCCTCTTGTTGGAAAATCAGCAACTGCATTAATGGCAGGCACAAAATCCTCAGAAATAATTCAAAAAGGACATGAACAGAAGACAACCCACCAGAATCTGCAGAGCTTATTGATAACTGATGGCTGAAGAGAGCACTCACTATGGCAGAAAAGCCAGGAGAGATCTCTGGAGCAGTTTAGGGTAGTGCCACACCAGAACTTTTACATCCAAGGGATGACTTGCTACTGATATAAAATCACCAGATAAGTAAAAACCAAAAAGGCACTGCAGAGATGATTTATCTACAGCAGTAATTGAGAGAGCAACAACATGCAAATCGCAGAATGAATAAACTTATCCATAGATACAAAACATTCTCATTTGTACTGCCAAGGTATTGAAGCACATGTATGAGTGTTGAGGAAATTCATTTTATGCCTTCTCCAGAAGGATTGTAAGTGACCCAGTCTCCTATTGTGTGAAAACAGTACATTAATACTTCTGACTTGTCATTAATCAATACATCACTAGCAAATTAGTCTTGAAATTGAGCTGTTGCAACTCACACTGCTGATGCAGAAAGATTTAGAGGGGAGAGAGAGGGGGCTAAAATAAAATGAGATCCAAACCAAGGAGCTGTGCAACCTCCTCAGTATGGAATGGGAAATTGCATTTCCCACTTACATAAAGAGAACCACTGGGGGAACTCTGACAAGATTCAGTCGATGGAAAATATAAAACACAATGTAAAAGATGAAATCCTGAAAATTCCCCAAATCCTCTCCAGAGCATTCCAGTGAAACAGCCCATGCTCCAGCACACAGGAGCTGGCAGCGCCTGGATGTTTCTGAATCAGCAAGTCTAACACGCAGGTATTTTGTTTCAGGGGTCAATTTTCCCATTGATGCAAGGAGGATTTACACATGCAAGTCCCATTAACATTAATAGGAGTTGCCCACATAAATCCCCCTGCAATGATAGGAGAAAAGGCCCCATAGTCTGCAAGGATCCAAGTTCTAATGATTACCTGTCAAATGGCCCTAAGCATCATCATCACCACAAAAAGCAGACGAAGCAGCTTCATGGCTGAAAATACCTCCAGAGGAGCAGTAACCACCTGCAGCCCTACAGCCCAGGCAATGCCACAGGAGGGAAAATGGCATCAAATGCAGTGTTTGAATACGAAGGGTTAATCCAATTAACCAACTTTAAAAGAAAGTACTCATTAAAAAAGGAATTCAAACATATCAAAGCACTCCTCAGGAAAAAAAAGGTGTGAATATTGTATGAGCTCCAAGGTGCTTGAAGGATAATACAGCTACTTGTTTAAAAATTCAATTAACCTTATCTTTCTTTAACTTGATTTATTAATAATCCTACAGATAAATTGCCAGTTTTTAAAAAGTCATGTTATCTTTTGAATACATCCTGTATGACAAGCCTTAAAAACGACTTCAAATAAGCCTAACCCTCACTTTGCATGCTTACATCATTTAAAGAAAGAACAAAATGCAGTTCAGAGCATGATTTCTGTAAAATACCAACATCAACAGTCTGATCTACTGCTCCTGCAAGTGAGCTATTGGGTACTCAAGTACCATAGGAAAAACATTTAATGTTTCCATTCACCCTATGAAAGAGACATGAAAACAGTTTTTAAGCAGTCAATGTAGTGTAAAGTCAGAGCCTCCAACGTGCACATCGTTCCACCGCATCTCAAATCAAATCTGCACCACTTCCAAACCTGGCTTCACGTGCACACAGAGCACTCAAACAGGAATTTATACAAACTTGATACCACAGGCACCCATATTAGCAATTCCAGGTGTCTTTGTGCTGAAAGCAGCCAAGAGAATTCTCAGGAAATCCCAGCAAAAAACGAACTGATTTTCTTTGAAAAACAGTTGAAAGAAAACACAGGACAATGCACTTGCAAGCAAACCTTTAATTTGGATCAAGCCATTTCCTTGTAAACACAGATGAGAGATTCAACTATGACCCCTATTTCTGAGAGACAAACAGGGATAGGTCCCTCCACTTAGCTCTTTTACAGATCTGTGGATGTTAAATACAATCACCATACACTCATGCTTTCCAATACACAGAGAAATTACAGCTACATGAAGAGGCAGCCTGCTCATTAAGATATATATATATATATATAAATAACTGCTCAATCACAAGCATCCAGAGGTTACAGCTGTTGAACACTGGGAACACTCCAGCCACGTGTTTTTCTGAGGACTTTGGGATTCTGCACACACAGACACACACGTACTGGTACCTATCCAACAAAGGGTGCAAACACTAACCCTGAAATGCAAATTGGACAGTGGATATGACGCAGGACAAAGAGAACAGTATCAGTTATGCTGTAAAAAAATAAATAAATTCCCCCTTCTGGCCTGGAGCCAGGTTCAGGGCAGGCACGGGCACCACAGGACTGTACAGCAGCCTGGCTGTGGCATGGCCAGGCAGAGCTCAATGTTCATGACTCAGTGGCATTTTTTATTTACTTACAGTATTTAGCACTGCTGGAACAGGCTCTACCTTCATGAAGAAGTTTAAACCCCAACTCATCAACTCTTGGTGATCTCTAGAGACACTACTGATCTCCTGGGTGTGCATTTTAAAGTAAATCTTTAAGTACATGATAAATACTTTTCATATCTGATTTCAAGCATGGTTCAGAAGAAGTGCAAGTTTAACACGGTCATTTACAACAGCTTTCTCATTTTGTAGTTTTTTCATACAAACTAGGTTTATAAATAGTTCAATAAATTTTATTGTATAAATGCTTAATGATTTATCATTACAAAATGCATAGTTTACAGCTATCACACTAATTTTAATCCTATTAACTGGGATCAATACAAACCTTTGGAATTATCAGTTGAACCTTCTCTCCACCACAAACCTCCTCAGTTAATGGTCATTTAAACTTCTCAGACCCCAAACTTCAAAAAGTAACTACTGGCTTCCTAAAGGCCCAAACAGTGCAACAAATCCAGGGACACTAATAACAGGGACACTCCATTTATGACTTCGAATTTTCCTGGGAAATCTGGCATTAAGTTTAAACTGTGCCATTTTCCTGACCCCAGTAAATGAAGTCACTAGTGAAAACGTGTCATCTGTTAGATTTTATGAAAAAAACTGAATGTAAAATAGTTCCATGTGAGGAACATTATATTTTCTACTTGATTACGGCATCAGTTTCAAAACCATACAATAAAGCCACTTCAGAACTCCAGAACTGTCAATATTACTGCCTTTAAATTTCATTCGTAAGACCACTGTGAAGGACAGATGGTGAGCTTCACCTTCAGCTGTTTAATTAGCAGAGATCCAAGGATTTTTAGTAGAAGATCATCTTCTAACTGGTAAACAAACTTGCACTTTTTTCTTTTGCTTAGTTTTGACTTGTTGCCTCTTTAAAAGATGGAGGATTCTTTCCAAGATGTAAAACAAAACCAAATCATCTCAATAAATCATTAATCTGATTTTAGCACCTTCAATTCAGATGCTTCATTCTGTAGTTTTTTGTTTAGCTACAAACCCCACTGGATCTGGTGGACCTATGACTGTTCAGAAGTGCCTCAGCTATCAATGAAACTACTTAAAAAAGATGATCCAAGCTAAGGAAAGTAAGGCAATGGCAAATAACACATCTCTGGGGGTTTTAAACCTTTTTTTCTTACCCTTCCTCCCTTATGTCCTAGTTTGGGTCAACCTCCTCTTCTACTAAGAGAGCACTGTTCATTCATTCATTCATTCATTCATTCATGCATTCATTCATTCATTCATTCTTCCTTTGTAACAGCAGCACCACCTCCGCTACTGCTCTCCTCAGCTGAGGATGCAGGCTTTGTCTCTGGGGAATTACTCAATCCAGACTCTTCTGGCTCAGCCTCATCTTCATCATAAATAATATCTTCTGGATTCGGTGGTGGTGGGCAAAATTCCTCTGCTGGGAACATTTCTCGGAAAATAGCCTCAGCCTGTTCAGGAAAAAGAAGAATAACAAACTTTACCTTGAAATGTAACACTCTGAGGCAATATTTTACAGATATTTAAGATAAACCTCCGTTCTTTCAAATCAATAGTGATTTAGTACTTTGACAGTATTGTAAACACATGGGAAATCCATTCCTTCTTGCAGACCTCGAAAGAGAAAAAGCAATTTATCTTTTTACATTGTTCTACTAGGAAGTCACAGCATGGGGCTTTGTAAAAAATGCCGGTCATTCTATGTTGTACTGAGAACAAGAAAGAGGATTTTTTGGGAAGCAAACTGATCTTTTTCACTATAAAACTATCCCTAGCTGCAGTCCAAGGCAAAGCTTGGGAAAGATCTTGGCTCTTTCCAGAGAGAGGGATCCATTTCACACAAACCCAGGGAACTGTACATATGTACAATCCATATCATGGCTATACAGGTTTCCTTCTTAATTTGCAAAAAAATTTCACTTTCTCCTTTTCTGAACAACTTAAACATAGCTGAGAACTATTCTCATCCAATGGAATATTACCATTGAAAACATATCCCAACACATTTGTGGTTTATTAAAAACTCCTGTCTGTAATTCCAAGGTATTACATGCACAGACCTGTGTGCACACAGAACTGCATGTGTGAAAAGAACTGTATTTTAGATAAAAAGACAGATCTAGTTCAACTAAATTCTGTTTGTGTTTTACTGCATCCCAGCTTGTGGATAAACTGTGTGCACTTTCACAGCAACTTTCACAGGGATCACTACCAAACTACCAGCACTTGATTAACTCTGAAATCTTTCCAGATATAGAAAATAAAAAGGTTAAAGGACAAATATTGGCCTGACAGTTTTAATACATCCTCTCATGACCATGAAGATGCCTCAGAAGTCTGAAATATATTACTTTAGCTCATAATAATTCATGTCAGGTTGCAGCAGTGAAAACACAGAAAACTGGAAGCCAGATGCTTTCCTGGATCCACAGATACAGAGTTCGAAAGGATCATAAATGGCATCTTCATTTCATTTAGCCTGTCCTCAGGGCAAGTAAATGCAACCATCAGCATTAGTTCAGTATCACACCAGGAACTGAACACAGAACTCTAATAAAACAAGAGCGCAGTAATTTGTGTATGAGGTGTAGATGGAGAGTTGTCTGTAGGAGCTGTGGTCTTGCCTTCCCAACAATGCATCAGCAGTGCAATCACACAGCATGACAAACAGAATTCACTGATACTGATGGCAGTGAAGGCATAAATCACAGCAAGTATCACTACAACACTAATCTCAAAATGATCAGAGAAATCAGATACAATTTTCCAAGCTATCTTCAAGACTAATACACGCACTGGTTTTTTGGTTTTTTTTAAACTGTTCTGATCCATGAATTTGCAAGTATCTCCTGTTTGGAGATTCCCATCCCATTCCTAGGAGGATGAAAGTGATTTGGGAGTGAAAGACACACCAACTTACAGCTATTTCCCTCCTCCACTTGTCTGTAAGGTCCCTGCATGGTGTGACTTCTGCTTCATCTTCAGCTTATTCTTCACTTTGCCTCACATGACTTTGAATTATAAACACGTTTACACTGAAATATTTTCCACTTTGACTTATGACCATTTGTTTCAAAATTTAAACAGGTTCAAAAAAATGCAGGCTCTCTCTATTTTTGTCTAAAAGGCAGTGATTTAGGCTCTTGATGGTTCCTCCTCTGAGATCTGCTCAGCATCTCTCTCACTGATGGCCAAGAGACTGAACACAAAGGCTGAAGTACAGCACCAAGAATATTTAAACAGGGCCTGATCTACCCCATCACTGTTCATTGGTAAGGAAAAAAGCTCTTAAGGGAAGACAAACCTGAATGTTAGAAAAGGTGGCTATCAGAATCAGAAATAGGTGGGGTTTAAGTGTATTTTATCAGTTTTTAACATATCCTATTTTAAACAAGTTTGAAAACATCAAATTTAGAAAGGAACTCATTTACAATTTAAAACTGCTACCATAATAATTGTCTTGCATTATTTTCTGTCTTTACAGTTCTTTATCCCTCTGGGAGGCAAATTATTGCCTTGTAAAGCAAAATGAAGGATACTATTAGCCTTTAATGACACTGTTCTGACCTGGCAGTTCAGGCTATGTCAGCCTTTCCACTTCAAAATCTTATTTTTAAGAGGTTTATGACTTAGTCATAAAAAGTCCTGCAACTGCTTAGAAGACGGCATACACATTGTTTGAACATGGCCAATAAAAAAGCAGCTTTAAAAATGCCTAGTGACACTCAATCCTCCAAAGCTGTGACGTGTTCTCCTGTCTCTGAAAGCGCCCTGACACCGCAGGGGCTCCTGGGGTGGATCTGCCCAAGAGTTTGTACCTTCCTTATCCAGGGGACCTCTGAAGGGAAAATTCTGTATTACAGTGATAGCAGGGCAAAGAGCAGGAAAGCTGAGGCAGGAGGTGTAATCTACCATGTTAGGAACTATGCTGGGTTTTCCCCCTGTAAGATTTTGGTTTGTGTCCTGCAAATATGAAACTTCTTGGGTGATCCTTCCAACTTGAACTGTAGACAGGATTTTCTGGCTTCGATTTGTACTGTACCTCCTCCTTTACCTTCCAGCTGAAAGACTCTGGCTATTTCCTGATCTCTCCATCTACTTAGTTCTATAATTTTGCAGAGTTATCATGTATTTTTTTGTATAAAGCAGAATAACCCGGATTGTGTTGGACTTATGTCTTTAAAATTGAAGTTCTGCAACCAAAATCTGCTCTGCCCAACCTGTTTGACAGCACAGTCGTTTCCTAAAGCAGAGTCTGGCCCAGAGCAGACATAAACGTTGGAGGGTAAGCCAGCATAGGAACCCTTCTCAACTCCTGAAGAATCTCTCATGTTGAAGTAGACTGCCCAGAGGACTCTGGGTTTCTCCAGTTCTTCATTTTCAGTCCCTGAAAAGGAAAAGGAGCGTTTGCAGTAATCAGCGTTGTTGCATGATAAGGTAAATATGTAATCTAGCATACTGGAAATCAAATTTTTACCATGGAATTACTGTAATAAAGTATTTTTGTTCTTTAAAAAGCCAATTATTTAACTGAGATTCTCCTTCATCATTCTTACCCCTTCCTCTCCAAAACTCCACTCACTCTGCACACCCTACACCACAGCAGCAGCAGTTATCCCTACAAGCACCCTACCAAGAAGCCTGATCTAAATTTAACACCTCTCACATCATCTCCTTCGCTGTGGAGAAACTCCCAGAGCACGGCAGACTGAGCAGGTCCTCCCTGGGCTCTGCCAACTCAAAGGCATTGCATTCCCTCTGCACAGATATTTCTGACGTGTCATTTCTTCCCCTCTCATTTCATAGTTTATCTTTGTACGTAGAATCTCTAATTGTGGCAGTGCTGCTAAAAGAAAATAAATGACTAATTTGTATTTATCTACACTTACTGAGGGTTGTACTGTGCTGCAACACTCATCATGAATACAAAATTATCACAAATTCAACCTCCTTGCTCATAATCTCTCCCTTCCCGCAGTACTTTGCACATTCCTACGATCCCTCTGCACACAGGCAGAGAAACCTCTGGCAAGATGAAGGTCACATTTAACAGTGCACAGTGCAAGGCAGGAATACACAACACAGATTCTGAGCTTAATAGATACTATTTGTTTGGAATATTTGCTGTCCCCTTTCTTGTATTTTACCTCCTCTAAAGTAAATGAAGCTTGTAAAAGACCTTGTGAGATTTACTTCTTTCCAAGAAAGAAACTTCTTGATAACTATGGCATTCAAAACAAGTATTTTAAAGCAGTTGAATTACAAAAAAAGAGATAAATCTATGCTATTCCTTCAGTATCTTTTTATAACTGTCAAATAGTTAAAAAAAAATAGGTGCTACCCATACCGAACAGTTTGAAATATAAATTAAATTCATCAGCCTGTGAAAGTCTGAGCCTTAATACAGGGCAAGATGCTCTTTAATATATTTAAAAGTTCACATTGCTCATAAAAGTTACTTCTTCCTCATTTAGGCAGGAAAATGAATGGAGTCCTCTTCTCCAGGTGACTTTGCCTCTTTGACCTGCCATGGCCCAGTGCTCACTTTATCTGGTGATTCATTTTCAATAACTCCAACAGTATTTGTTCTGACATTTTAATTAAAATACGACCACTACCTCATCCTGATGATAAAAAGGCCTATGTGTCAGGGAAAACTGGCTTTTCAGTGCCTCAGTGCACCTGAGGACCCCTATGATCACAGAGTTCCTACAGAAGAATTTCAGTCAGCTTCTAAACAATCTATCACTTCGAAACTGGATCACTTTAAACATTAAGATTAATGCTACTTCTCCCCAAATGATTAGAAGACACTAAGCTGATCTTCTCTTCACCAGGTCTTTGAAACACAAGGCACTGTCTTGAAAATTGAAGACAGAAGTTAAATATTAAAAGTTGAAATTAGTAGGCTTTAAATCAACAAATATACAAGTGAGAAATGTTTGCAACTCTCCAGTCTAATAAAGTTTTCTGTTTATAAACCCAAGTTGTTTTCTACATATTACAAGCAAACCAATTATGAATATTATAAACTATTCCCACATCTTAGTAACTTGCATTTATACCAACAAAACCACTGTCCCTGAGAGCTGAGCACTGTTTTCTCTCAGAAGAACTGTCATTTACTGCCTTGCTGCATGGGCACACTGTACTTAAACTGCTTTTGCCAGGGTTAGAACACAGCAGCATCTCCCATATGCACCCACCTACTCTGTGAGCATCTACCACAAACATGGTTAGGTTCAAGATTCAGAATTAAATTTCAAAAACTTGTGTGGAATTAGCCTAAGTATTTCAGGAACAATTTCATTCCAGGCAGCAACTGCTTCAGCAGCAGCTGCTTTCCTCTGGGGTGTGGAATTGTCCACCTCAAGGCCAAAGTTCATGAAAGTAGCTGGCAAGGTTTCCTTGAATTTAGGGGCAAGTAGTTCACTGTTGGAAATCTATCTTTGTGATAACAAAGCAGAACAACTTAAAGCTTCCAGAGAATTTCAGTTCAAACAGGAAACAAGGAAACACTTGAAGACAAGAGGCTGAACAACAGCCTGAGAATACGAGGAGGCAAAAGCCACCCAAGCAGCTTCCAGCACCGAGCACACCTGGCAGCTGGAGGAGAAAGGCAGATCCCTAACTTTTGGGGGTTTGGTAACTTTGGTAAGGGATACCCAGGTGACAGAAATCACTGCGAACAGGACAGCGTAAAAAATCAGCTTCACAAATATTTCATTTCACTACTGCACCCTTTCAAGGATGTGCTGAACAGCAAATACGTTTCATGGAAAAAAGAGAGTGTGAAAATAAAAAGGTCCCAGACACTTCTGGTTGTGTCCTTTGGATACTGAAGTTAAACCACAGCTGCAGGAGTCAGTAACAGATACTTTTGTTACAAGGGTAAATTATATTTATGTAAAATAATATCATAACACCTCCATTATTTGTTTTTACCTTTTTCTGTATTTAGATGGAATAACTTCTGTACAACAGGCTCTAAATCTTCCCTTGCAGTTTTAGTTGATGGACAGGTTAAATGGACTAAATCTGGGAAAAGAGAACACAAACTAATTCCAATCACCAATACACAGACATATAAACAACATTTACAATTTTTCTAAGGCACAGCAGGCTTTTAGAAATCACTTCATAAAATCACTTCCTTTAGGCTGTGCTGTACTATGGACACACAGTGTATGTACAGCACACAGAGAATTTCTCTAGAAACATCTCAGAATTCTCTAAGTTACTACTGCAATGTATGTTATGATATATCCCTTGCACATTTTATTCATCTGCTTCTTAGCTGGGAGGAACTATTGCTGAACTATTCCTTTACCTGTTCTGTTTGGCAGACTCCTGCACCTGCTGCCTCCTTCCAGCCACTCATTCACATATTTAAAAGCCTCACCTTAAAGCTTTTCATAAAAACACCTCAATGGACTCATTTGCTCCTGGAAACTTCTCACCAGAGAAGTGTTCATCAGGGAATCAGGAAGAAATTTAATGCAACTTTGTATAAAGTTTAAAGTGATTGGTTTTTTCTTCATTACCGTAAATTTCCGATCTATTTAATAGCAATGCAGAGCTCTGGTATTATTTTAAATCTAGATGACATTTTTCTCTCTTCTCTCTGAAGCCTGGCTGTGTTTATTGTCATTATTTTCCAGTACATCACACAGATCTTGACCCTGGTTCCATCAGGAACAGAAATTTAACCCTTCATGCTTCTCTGCTTTGAGGTCGCACACATACAGATTCTATTCAAAAATGAGTATTCATTTTTTTACTCAACCCAAACCAAACCTTCTGTCTGAAGGAATATGTACTAAAATAAGGAAAAGGGTGGTGATAATCAAAGTCTCATCCTAATCTTAACTAGATGCTTCCAATCCCAAACACTGTAATATAATCTATTCTTTCCTCAAAAAAATCTAGCTATAAATCACTAAAGTTCACATCATTTACTTTCTATAAAATCTTTTTTATTATCTTTAAGGTTATGGTTATGAGTCACAGTCATCAGTATATATTTTGATTATATTTGATTTACTCAGGTATAACTGCATTAGTTACAGTGGTTGCCAACATTTGTCTTCAAGTAATTCCCCCAGCAAGAAGAACGATGAGTTCAGTTCCTGATTTCATCATTACAGTCTCCATTTTTAGGGCAAGTGAAGGAGTTTGGTTCCACTCAAGTGGCAATACAGATGATGTGCCTGTCATTTGTGCAGTGTGATCAAAGAGTAGATGTATTTGTATACTTATCTTAAATAATTGTTCCAAGGAGAAATCAGTCAGGTTAAAACCCATTTACAGATAATGATGTAAAAAATTTTTAAAAAATTATGAAATATGTCCCATAACTGGAACTCAGCTATGCCTAATATAGAACTTTATTATTTCAATATATGAAGACAAATTTCATTAAGGAAGGCAGTACCTTCTCTTCTGAAATGAAAGGAATTTATGGAGAAAAGTAAATAACAGAAACCTTAATATTTCAGCACCATAAAAATCCTCCTGAAACTAATACTTTAGATCTCTGGAACATCAATCCTTCATTAGTTTCACTTCCTGCTATATACATTTTGTGAATTCTTAATAAAAAGAAATAATCTATTTAAATGATAAATATTAACAATATGCTTTATAGCACTAAGCTTTAAATTAATTACAAGCTTATTTTTTTTACTATTATTTTAGTAGGAAATATAACTTTGAATGATTTAATAATTTACTTAATAATTTACTCTTCTTCCATAGGCAAAGAACTTAGTTCAAGCCTATTTAACACCAAAATAAATTGGTTATTATTACAGTTACTTAATTCTTGCTACAAAGAATTAGGTAAGGTAACCTGTAATTCTATTCTAATAAATACCCCAAATGAACATTTTATTGCTCATTTACTTCAAGTTCACATAAAATACCAACAACAGAATCCTTTTGGAAGATAAAAAGCTCCCAAATACAGTGTATTTCAGGTATTTCCAATTAATAGTTCAGCTAAGGGAGCCCGTTTTCAGAAACGCCAAACGACAAATTACCAGTAAGATTCCTGTGCTTTGGAATATTATTTTTATCTCCCGAAGCAGGATTTACTCCTGTGGAAGTGCCAAGGAGTCCACGAAGCTCCAGGATGCCAGGAAGGCACTGCTCCCCGTGCTCCGTGCACACAGAGATGCTCGGTTCTGCTCCAGAGCTGACAGAGCCAAAGGGGAAAATCTCCTTTACTTACAGGAGTCCTTCATGCACGTCATGGTGGAGGAGCACAGCTCGATGGCACAAACCGCGGCCCTGCCCGGCTCCAGGGGAGGCACCGTCAGGACGGAAACCTGGGGAGCAGAAAGCACAGCTGGGGGAAGCAGAGCGTCCTGGAGGATGTGGCAAGCAGCACAATGCTCACTACAGCCTGGGGGAAGCAGAGTGTCCTGGAGGATGTGGCAAGCAGCACAATCCTCACTACAGCCTGGGGGAAGCAGAGCGTCCTGGAGGATGTGGCAAGCAGCACAATCCTCACTACAGCCTGGGGAAGCAGAGCGTCCTGGAGGATGTGGCAAGCAGCACAATGCTCACTACAGCCTGGGGGAAGCAGAGTGTCCTGGAGGATGTGGCAAGCAGCACAATCCTCACTACAGCCTGGGGGAAGCAGAGCGTCCTGGAGGATGTGGCAAGCAGCACAATCCTCACTACAGCCTGGGGAAGCAGAGCGTCCTGGAGGATGTGGCAAGCAGCACAATCCCCACTAAAGGTGCAAAGGAACTGCAATTACACAATTAGGCTTTCTAGTTTACTAGGATAGAACAAGCACAACACTGATTGATATCCTCTAAAATTAAGGACTGCAAAGACTGGCAAAGCAGATCCAAAGAAGCAGCTTAAAGTGTATAATGAGAACTTCAAACAGCAAAAAAGAATGTGTAAAAAACCCAAAGGAACTTTGAACAAAGTTTAGACAAGATAAATAATTACCAGAATACTAAGGGTAACAGTTTATTAAACAGTAAGCAAAATTAAAATTAAAGACAGCAGCTTAGAAACGCTATTAATTAGCGTGTGAGCCAAACAGAAAAATCCCAGTCATTGAACTAAACTAAAATTTTTAATAGTTTTATAGACACTAAAACAAATTAAACAATTACCAGTACAGAGAGCTGACTAAAGATCTTGATTCAAGCACAAACAAAACTGAATTAATGAAGTAATTCCTACCAACAACTAAATATTAACACATGCAATACACAAAGAGACAAGTGACACAGAATTGGTGTGTACCTGCTGCTCTGAGTCCGTGTTCAGTACAGACTGATCTGTAATGAGCACCGCCCTGGAGATCTGCCTACAATTAAATAAAAGAATGATGAAAAAATAATTAGATAATAAATATAATTATGCAAAATGAAAACAAAAATGTAAAAAGCAGAATCTTAATGTAAAAACTTAGAATCACAGTTTTGGTAATACCAGGGCTATTTCACTACATAACCTTTATTACTGTGACTCTTAGTGGGATATTTTGCCTGTTGCTGAAGCAGAAACACATCTGGAACACCAATGTAGTATTTTCAATGACCAAAATAGGTGGTGAATAAATGAGTCAGTGCAGTTGTATCAAACAGCCTCCTTCTGCTTTTCAAGAAGTTCTTTGCCTATTTGACCAAGATTAGCAGCAGCACATGGACTTGTGATGTTCCAAAGAGCACAGGAGCCCAGGGATGGAGGGGAAACGCAGCAGCGTGGAGCTCATCCATCACCTGCAGTCTGTGCTTCCGCAGTGCCCAGGGCTGTTCCTGCTCTGCCCTCACCACCACAGCTTCGCTGATCCCCTACCTGCACTGCTCTGAAGACAGCGGCAGGGCACCCCCAGAGCTTCTGGCAACAACAATCAACTCCCAGAAAACAATGAAGTTTAGGAGAGAGAAGTTTAAAGCGAGAACAACCACTGGCACCTTCACCTTCCAAACACATTTTAGCACACATGAAATTCCTAACACATTTAGAGCTCTTGGATTTTTTATATGGAAAGGGGGAATATGATTTCAATGACAACTGAAGAAAGCCTGAATATAGAAAGTACACAGTATATCCTCCAGTTAACAGAAGAGAAATACTTTGCACAGAACTGAACTGTACTGCAAAAATAAAGGAGAGGACAAGAGGCTCCTCAGTTGAACCTGCAGGGTACTTTACAAACCATAATTTAAAGAAATTGACTGTGTTTTCTGTTCTAGCACATACCTGTAACACACATTTGTGCATGTGCTCTCTGAGAGGTAACTGTCTTCCACAATAAAATAGTTGGCATTTATTCGTTGTCCAAAATGATCCACAATAGCTTTGCACCTGTTTAAAAAAAAACAGCTTTATTTCGACAATAATACTAGACAAATTAAATATCAAATTAACTTAGGAGATTTAGGAAAGATCCCTGACAAATGAGCATCAGACTGTTCCAAGAGTGAGTTGCTCTGGTTGTGACTAAATTATACTCTTTATCTCTAAGTTACACACAAAGGGATTAACTGAGTCCTGGTGTTTTAAGAACGACACAAATGTTCTCCATAGAACAGCAACAGAAACACAAGTGGGACAGAAATGCAAACCACAGAAATGAACCTGTCCTGTGAGCTTAAATGAGAATACAAATTTCAGATTTTAAGGGGGAAAATTCTCTATGAAAGAACAAATTTCAGACTTATATATGACATATGAAGCTACATCATATATATGAGACAAAGAAAAGGCAAGCTGCACACAGATACTCACTAAAGCAACCTCTACTGCTGATTCTATATCCATGACCTGTGTTCTCTTCTACACTATCAGAACATTTACTGTATAAATAAATAAAGCAAATTAGCTTTACTGAACTTTTTCTTGGGGAATGAAAATTACTTTTTCTTAAAATTAAATTCTTCTGAATGACTTTATCAATGTTTCAACAATTTAACATACAGGACTTAAACCAGTGAATTTTCTCACACACACTGACAAACATGTGCATGCACAGGGAAACATCCGAGGGAACACAAGATGCCTGAGGCAGAGATCATGGACAGATTCACCTGTGTTTTATCACAGTGCAACTTCCTCTGTGGAATATCTGACATGCAAGCTGTGCCTTAGGAATGAACAACACTTCTGTCACTTCAAGCTGTTTGTCAGCTTCTGTGATTAAAATGATCTGTAAACCCAAATCTAAATAAGTAACAATCGGCTTCCACCAGCTGCAGTAAACCAGTTGCTCCTATAACCTGACATGAGAATTGAAGAAGGGTGCACACACAATCCTCATCTATAAATGTAAGAGGTTTCTGACTATTAAACATGTTTTTGTAACACTGACTTTTAATGCTGACCTCACAGGCATCTGGCCCCTACATATATTCCTATATTCAAATGCAACAGCACCTTGACAACAGTACAAGCACTGTTGAACATCGAACATCCTTCACTTTCAAATCCTATCCAACATGTGCTTCACCTGCAACTTTAACAAGTTTTTCCTAACTGTTAACCCCAGTGATTTTGTTCTCGAGCTCTCATTTGAATACTGCAAATAAACAAGGAAGTCGAGCTGCTGCAGCTCATTTCTAATTATAACCTTTCTTATTGTTTATGAAACAATTTCCCCGCCACCCCCCAAACATTATGGAAGGGGAAAGGTTGATTAAATGTCATGTTGCATCACTCAAAGCCAGCAAAAGCAACGACACATTTTCTTTTCCTGCTAAGTGTTGTTTCCTCTCCTTTGTTCAGGAATAGCAGCAGGTCATATGTGTGATAAGATTTTAAACTGAGAGAGAGAGAGCTTTTAATTTCAGTCCCACTTTACTTCAAAGGGTGATGCTGAGAAAATTTCTTTCAAGCAGTGCTTCCACACGCAGCCAACACTCCTGCACTGACATTATCAGGTCTCTGTCATCTGATCTGTGTTGCGACAATGAATCACAGCGAACCCTCCATTGACCTTCTTTCAATGTGTCTGGATAAAAGGATGAAAATTAGAATCCATCTCCTTGCAGTGCCACGAGTTATAAATGTACTTTATAGGGCTCATTATCCAAACTAATGGACTAAGGGTGACATCCTTGAAATGGACTCAGCAGCACTGACAAAGCCAGTCTGCAGTATTTCAGCAGATATGTAAATTACTGGCTGTTTGCTCTATCTTTTTATCACAGATGTATAAATGTCCATTTATCACATCTCTTCCATTTTGAGACAGAATTATGTAATTGGAAACATATGCGAAGTGTGATCAATATAAAATGCCTACCATTATGATGAAATTTTATATGTACCCAAAAAAGTGACATACAATAAACACAGAGAAAAACAACACAATTATCACTCATACATTCAATGTGCTTTTTTCCTCAGCCTCAGAAATATGATGTGGTTTTTATTTTCTAACAGAGCATCACAGTTCTACCAAGAACTCAGGATGTTCTGCAAACTTATTAAAACAGCAGATCTGGTACAATACATAAAACCCAGATATTTTCAAGTGCATTACTAAAACCTTAAAATAGGGATGTCTAAAATTTCTATTCTTTTACCCTGTCTTGCCTGAATCTTATTTTCATAAACTATAAAAAGGACTACAGAAAATGGATAAAAATAATAGTACAGCTGGGTATGAAATCTAGTGTTCTCTGTATATACAGGCATGGCTATGAAAATGTGAAAAAGCAATGTTAGCCATGTCTAGAAAAAAGCTGGAATAAACTTTGGTGATATTTAGGGACTTCTAATTAAACTCTAACCTGAGAGTTTTAGAAGAAAATCAAGGCTGTAGACAGAAGTATGTATTTTCCTTACATGTACTAAACCAGGAATATTAAAAATAGAGAAAAAAATCACTGCCTTAAGGCACGGATGAAGTCTGGAAGGCTGTGGAAGGTGCTATAAACTGGTAATGACCACTGCACAACGCATTCCTGCAGCGCTGAGCGAGCCATTTGTAACCTGGGGAAGCCGCCTCTGCAAGCACAGAGCCAGCTGTACTGACAACCAGATATGAATTTGCCTCTTACCAATTACTATTAATGGTCTGTTGACTCAAAAGCTCAGTAACTCATAAATAGCCTCATTAACAACTTGATAGCTGATTTTTATTAGGCAAAACACTGAAGCCCAGAGTCAAGAGGAAATACAAGCTGGTGCAGGGAGGGAATACACAGTGAGGAAGGAGATAACAGCAAGAACAAAACTGAAGATAAAGGAAATGGGTATCTTGGATGTGTTGTGCTCCTTCATACTCACCATCAGATAATGGCATTATTAAAAGCTCAGTGTTTTTGGAATAATGAAAGTCTGGTAAAATCTTTAAAATTTTCAATATTTCAATATTTCTAAAATGGCACAAGTGAACCACAAAAGCAGCCTAAAAAAAGACATTTGACACCTATGCTGAACCCTGGGAAACTTGTACTCAAAAATAAAAGCAGGTTAATGGAAAAGCAGCACTCCAGCTCTTCTGGAACACACATAACCTTATAAAGAAAACGTTGATTTTAAAGGTCTTCAGGATGTGCAAAAGCTGGAAACTGGGGCAACCAGTACCACTGACCAGTTAAGATCTGCACAGAGTGGGGTTTGGAAGTTGCTATCACCTGCAAGCTGTGTCCCCCTGCAAGAGCAATTTAACTATTTAAACATTATTGGAATATAAAGCTTCCTACAGTAACAGTTCAAGTATCAGTGTTAAAATACTACAGCGTTTCTGAAAGGGGCATCGTTTAATTTGCATATGAATCACGCATTTGGAACAACGCGCGTGATGAAATACTACCACATTTACATCTCAAAGTCTACAACTGTGCAGTGAACTCCAGAATCTTCAGGAGCTGACAGAAACATAAAATCTGGAGTTTATCGAATTTCAGGGAAAACAGCTACTACCTGACCGTGTCCTGACAAATGCAGCTACAAGGACTGTGCTCAAGGAACTGCAAAGTGAGTGGGAAGTAAACACATCACTCCCCCTTTAACTACTCATTCTCCTAATGAATTGGTACTACATGATTTCGAAATTAATTTTCCAAATTTTCTACAAAACTTCTAGAACTGTTCAATTATAGAAACTTAGCTGAAAACAGTGTCTTCAAGAGACCCAAAGTCTGCAGACTAACAACTGATAAAATGTGTACAACAGAAATATGACAATTTACAGAAGTGTGAAAAATGCCACTATGGAAAAAACTCAGAGTTGATTTTTCTCAGCTCAACTTTAAACCTGCCTACAGGCCTGATATTGTTGTAAAAGAATTTATTCTGGAATAAGAGGGCAGCATAGTTTATGACAACAATCTACCTAAAAACTCATTAAAGTCTTTTCTCTCGGAGTGACATGCATTATCAGCAAAGATTAATCTGATGAGTCTTTAGGTGAGCTCCATTTTTAAAAATGCAATAACAGAGGGCTTTGTTGTCATCTGATGAAAATCAATTAGAGTAGGTAAGGCCACAAGGAAAACTAACATCACTCATCACCAGCCCCCCGGCAGCTGAAATGATTTGTCTTCCAAGCTTGGGTGATCAGGAGCTGTAGTAATATCACAGGGAAATTAATTTAGTTTCTATATTCTAGACCCACTTTCCTTGTTCTGGAGGACCTATACACAAATTACTTTTAATCAAGGTTGATGTGTTATTAATACCAAGGAGGATCTCTGAAGAATCATTTTTTTTTAAATTGACTTAACACATTTTTCACCTGTGTTTTGTGTATAAACAGAAGGTTCCTGATGTCAGCCTTACCGTCCCGAGGCTCTGTCCAGCACCAGGCAGCGCACGGCGTGACGGAGGCAGTAGATGCCCCCAAACACAGCACACAGCCTGCAAACACAGGGAACACAAAGGTTACTCCAGCACGACTAATTGCAATCAGTGTGAGTGGTCAGCGAGGCAAAGCACTGAGCAGGCTGGTAACACTGATTTACTGACAGGATGGGCCCCCCAAAACAAGGAAGATGTGGAGCTGTTGGAATCCAGGGGAGGGCACTGAGTTATCACAGGGCTGGAGCCAGGCTGGGAGAGCTGGGGGTGCTCACCTGGAGAAGAGAAGTCTCCAGGGAGAGCTTAGAGCCCCTTTCAGGGCCTAAAGGGGCTCCAGGAGAGCTGGAGAGGGGCTTTGGACACGGGATGGAGGGACAAGACAAGGGGAACAGCCTTAAACTGAAGAAGGATAGGTATAGATGGGATATATGGAAGATATCCCCCCTGTGAGGGTGGGAGGCCCTGGCACAGGGTGCCAGAGAAGCTGTGGCTGCCCCATCCCTGGAAGTGTCCAAGGCCAGGCTGGACAGGACTTGGAACAACCTGGGATAGTGGAAGGTGTTCCTGACCATAGCAGCGGGGTGGAACTGGATGAGCTTTAAGGTCTCTTCCAACCCAAACCCGTCTCTGATTCTGTGATTTTGAAGTGAGGGCATTTTGATCTCTCTTCACAGATGATAAACTTGAAAACTTTCACTTTGCAAATCTGACTTCCAAAAATGGCATTAATTTTGCCGTTCTAATGCCAGGTGAGACAGTTCAAAGACAGTAGTTCCACAGTCCCCTGTGACCTGCAGGACAGGTGCAGCCCAGCCAGTGGCTGCAGGGTCACCGAGCCCATCTCTGCACTCCCATGCCGCCACCCAAGGAGCTGTCAGCACCACG
>VWPU01012331.1:0-74663 GCA_013398955.1 Callaeas wilsoni | reverse complement strand
CGCGACCCCCGGGCCCCCCCGTTACCTCCGGCGGCGGCCGCGCGCTGCCCCCCCACGGGACGGGCGGCCGCGGGGACCAACCAGGCGGCGGCGTGGCGGTGACGTCATTGCGACGTCACGGGCGCGCCCTGCCCCGCTGTCCCACTGCTGCCCGCGCGGGGGCGCTCCCGGACGGGGGCCGGGGGCGGTCAGCGGTGGGACGGACCGGGACGGATGGGGCGGACTGGGATGGACTGGGATGGATTGGGACAGGAGGGGGCGGACTGGAATTGACGGGGACGGACTGGGGCGGACTGGGACAGGCGGGGTCGGACTGGGACGGACCGGAATGGATTGGGACGGACTGGGGCAGACTGGGACATGCAGGGCAACCGAAGGGGAGCCCGCGGGTACCGCGCGGTTCTTGAGGGGCAAGCTGGCACGGGAGCCCAGCCGGGTGGCACCGGGGCGGCGGGGCCCGGGGTCGCCAGAACAAGCAGCCGCGGGGGTGTCCTGGCCGGGCTGCCTGCGTGTCCCCGTCCCACCTCCTGCTCCTGCCCCGGTCCTGTCCCGCCGTTGTCCTTGTCGCCGTCCCGTCCCGGTCCCGTCCCGTCCCGTCCCCTCCCTCCGTGTCCCGCCGCGGTCGCCAGGGGGCGCTGTTGTCCCGCCGTTGCGCCGCCGCCGCCGCGGGAACTTCGGTGCGTCCTGAGGGGGAGCGGGACCCGCTCGTGCCCCGGCACCGACACACCCGGTACCGACACACCCGGTACCGACACACCCGGTACCGGCACACCCGGCACCGACTGACACCCCCGGCACCGGCACTCGCCGGTACCTCCAGACACCTCCCAGCACTCGCCCCTCACATGGCCCTTCGCAGTGCCATTGCTCCGAGTGTCCCCAGCTCTCCTGTGCCCTCCCTGCCTGGTCCTGCCCAGCCGACATGGGCAGCTGAGGCCCGCGGGCTCATCACAGCTGTGTCCCCCTCCGCAGTGCAGCTGAGCCCATCCTGGGGTCTCGTCCCACCGTACCCCCACCCCAGCAGGACGGGGTTAACGGGACCTGAGGGTGCCCAAGGCCTTCGAAAGAGGATTGCTGTGGGGACAGTGACAGTGACAAAGCTGGGTTGGCTACACTCGTGTCTGTGGGGAATGGAGGCTGGTGTGGATTCTCTGCTGTCTAATACGGGCTGAGTTCTTCCCACACCTTCCCCAGAAACTGAGTTTTACAAAACCTGGAGGGAAATCTGCTTGAAATCACCCAAAGCTGTCAGAAGGCAGTGGCAACGGGGCAATGCTGCATGGGCACAGGGGGAGCAGGGCCCGTTCCCAGCACCCACCTCTCCCAAAATGTCCCAATGGCCCAAACAAGGTCTTGCTGTCCCCAAAACAGAGCTGCTCACCCCACGACCATCCAGAAACCCATGGCACAACCAGGATGTGGCCTCAGGGACAGAGCCCCTTGCCATCCTTCCATGGGACATATGCAGAAAGGGAGTCCCCACCTTTGGGCAAGCAACCATCACCCTGGGGCAGCTTTTGGGCCCCCAGGTCCCCTGAGTCCCTGTGAAAGGACCTGAGTGTGCTGGGGACAGCAGGGGCCTGGGCTGGGGACTGAGTGCTGAGACCAGGAGCGTGTGTTTAGTCAACTGCAGAGCAGGGGGATGCCGTAAGAGAATCTCTGTGCACAAAAAGCACTGCTTGCACTCCACTTTGTCTTTCAGATTTTAAAGAAACAAGGCTCTTTGTCACCAAGGAGGGGACACAGAGCACAGGGTGGTGGCACCTCGCTGCTCACAGGCAGGAGGGGTGTTTGGGAGGCGCATGAGGGTGAGTCTCCCCATGAACAGGCATCTGAATGACCCAAACCCACCAGTTTTCCCCTCACCGAGGCTGCCAGCAGCCGTTGCATTGCTCCAGTTGTCACCTGTGTTTTCAAGCAGGCAGTGGGCACCTGCATCCCATCCATGCCACCTATTTTTTCCATGGTGCCTGCAGTATTTGCTCCCTCTGCTTCCCCAACAGAAGACACTTTTATCCTTTATTTCACTGAACTGCACTGGGGCTCCTGAAGACTCTTTCCATTAAGCCCCAGCCACCTCCTCCATCCTTCCCTACTGCCAAAACCCTCCGTGATGGCAGGAAGGGAACGCTGCTCCCATCCCTTCCAGGGGCTGGGGTTCTGCTTTGGCCCCTCAGATTACAATGAAGCCTGCAGCTGTTGCCTTAACTCAGGGGCAGATCTTGTTTGCAAATGTTCCCTTTAATATTATGTTATTATTGCTATTAATTTCATTAAGGTAACAGAGCATGGCTGAAAATTAAAAGGAAAACTAAACGGAGTGTCCCCGAGCTCGCCATGTTCCTGAGCCCAGCTGGGCATGAGGGTCCCAGCACTGAGGACTCCCTGTTGAGTCCCACTCTCTGATGGAGACAGGTCCAACCTTGGGGCCAGTTTGTGCGAAGCCAAATCTGCAAAAAAGAGTGGCAGCAGCAGCCACAGCTCCAGCCGCGCAGCAGAGCCGCTCGTGCCCTCCTGGGCTCAGCTGCCTCCCCGTGGTCACTGCTGCCGGGAAATGCTTTTCCTCTGACGGGTTTCAATCTTGTCACTCAGTAATTCCTTGTGCGACGAGACAGAAAACACCCCCCAGACCCCTCTCTCCAGCCCATTTGTTTCCCTGCACGCCCTCCCTCCTGCTCCCACTCACTCGCCACCTTCCAAGGCAATCATGGTGCTGCGATTGCTCTTCAGGAATATTTTTTTTTTCCTTTTCCCCAGGTGCTTAATCACCCTTATTACCCTTTTCTGATTAATTAATTCTAATTAATTTTGCACTATCATTTTTGAGAAGAGGTGACCAGGACGGCACATGTTGTTGCAGGTGATTTGCAAGGCAGGTCCCGCAGTGCCGGCACGGCCCTTCCCTCGGTGCCGTTTAACCCGGGTCCAGGTGGGCACCTCCTGCCCCGTTTGCTGCCATTAATGGCAATTAACAGCGCACTGAAACCTCCAAGGCCACGGCAAGAGCCCTGAGGTACTTTCCTGGGAACCACATGGGATGTTGCCATCTCCTCTGCTCTGCCTTGGCAGCACGGTTCAACGCTGGCCAAACCTGCCCCCATGCCCATGTTTGCCCAGCTCCTTCAGCCACCTCTGCTGTGCCATGGCCAAGGCTTGGGAAGTCAGAACAAATTAGGTCAGGGCTTCTCCATGCTCTGCCAAGAGCCACCAAGGCGCTCAGAGACACAGCAGAGACACAGGTCCCTTCATGCCAGCCATGCTCCATCACCTCTCATCTTCCAGCACTGCTGCCAGTCCTTCTCCAGGTACCAGCAGGGGCTTCACCTGTGTTGCCTGGGGGCCTTTGTAGCCAAAAGCTGACATGGTTTGGGTGATTCTGCCCTTAAACACAGATATATTGGGGACAGAGGTCAGTGTCCCTTTGCTGTTTGTCCCAGAAGCAGCCCCTGGTCTGCACCTCATCTCAGCGAAGAGAGGGGACATGGGCTGGGAGGCTGCAGCCACACTCCTGCCCTTGTCAGGGCTTCCCATGTCCCTGTCACCAGCCACTGGTCGCTGTCCCCAAACAGTCTGGAGCTGGTCGGGCAGTTCTGCTGGCCAGGTGTGCCCCCAGCACGGCTCAGGGCTGGGACCATCCCTCCCACCTCGCTCCCTCTGCTGCTGGCGCTTGTCAGGAGGCTGCAGCACCTCCACCAGCACTGCTGACCCCCCAGCAGCCCAAAATATAAAAGACGTATTTATTATATATAGTATAATAGATGTGATAGACTATAAACTGCAGCTAGTAGATAATGGGTATAGTGAATGTATTATATAAAAATACTATGTATATAAATACTATATATATAAATACAATGTGTGCATAATATTGTGAATGTAACTGTGTATATATGTGTATATATATACATATATAGTGTAAATAGACCATTTATTCCTACATACATTATATATACAGCATACCAAATACGCCATTCATATATACACATATATTTGTATACCAGATAGACAGATAAATGTAAGTATATGCATATATATAGGTACACAAAGAAATATATATGTCTATACACACGCATACATACATATATAAAACATTTTAATGTGTTTGTATGGTGTACATGCTTTGGTGAGGGGAAAGAGGGAGACAGAGGGAGTATGCATGTGTGTGTGCACGTGTGTAGATCACACTGAAGCTGTCCTGGCTCCCTGGCCAGTGCAGGGCAGTGAAGAGGAAGAGGAAGAGGAGGGAGACACGGAGGAAAGGCACAGCAGGGAGGAAAAGAGAGAGAATACAAACCGCTCCAAGTTACAAACGCTCCCCTCTTTGATTAATTGTACTTTCTGTTTGATAAATGTTACTCATGAGTATAAAATATGCAAAGCACTTAGCAAGTTCACACTGTTTAAAGAACTCAACTAACTAAATTAAAATTCGATGATAGAACAGAGCTGCTGAAGAGCAGCGTGGCAGCGCTGTTTGGGGAGCCAGCCCTGGGCCACGGCCACGTAATCCCGCCCGCGCATCCCTCCCTGGAAAACCCAGCCACAGCGTCACCCAGCCCAAGGGGAGGTGGGTGAGTCTGGTGAGGCCACGGGTAGGAATTTCTTGTGTGGTCCCCACTGCCCTGGTTGGGTCCCTGTGGGGTGGTGAGGGGCTGCGAGGGGCCACTCCAGAGCATCCTCACCCCCAACCCCAGTGCAGGGCTGTTTGCTGGCTTGGATGAGGCAGGGCTAAATTGCTTTCATTTCTAAGCTCTAACCATTGCATCCAAGAAACCTGCTACAGTGACCCAGCGGCTCCAGTCTACCACCCAAACCCCCAGGGCAGAGGTTTTCTGGCACTGCTGATCCCCAGTGCAGCACCCCATAATCCCACCCTGTGCCCCCCTCACCCTGAACCACCACATCACCCTGGTGAGTGACACCTCCCTGCACACTCTCAGCGCTGTATCCTTGCACCCCACTGAAGAAAAACAACTCGGCCCCTCCCGGCTTTCCCAAAATGGCAGCTGAGCACCCTCAGGTGCCAGGGAGACCCCCGGCATGGGAAAGATGAGGGACTCAGACCCCCCATGAGAGTCCTGCCAGCTCCCATCTCTGCCCCAGCTCAGGGCTGGGGGATGCAGCAAGAGCTCTGGGGAGGATGAGGTGTGCCCTGGGAGGATGCTGCAGGAGGATGCAGAGGCAGGATGCAGTGTGGACACCGAGCAGCCTCCCTGGCTCCCAGGGCATGGCACGTGCCCGGCTTGCACTGGCCACACTCTTCGGCCCCCAGCTCTCTGCCATCCCATCATCCCAGGTGAGCAGGGCTTGCTGGAGGTGGCTGGGCTTCGAAAGCAGCAGCAGCAGCTGTGTCAGGCAGGTAGCAGCTCCCTCCTGCCTGCAGTTGAGAGGAGAAAGAAGGAGGAAAACCTGGCCTGGATCTGGCCTGACTGAGCTCTTCCCGCTCTGCAAAGATTCAAGAACCCCACTGGAGAGGTTTAAGTCGCTGGACAACCCACAGGACTCCAAGCCACCATCACCCTGTTTCACAGCACCTCACTGGAAACCCAAAAACAGCCTTAACACTGATGGAGCTTCAAGTTCATAATTTCTGTGATGCCAACAAACCCAGACAGAATGCTGGTGCTGATGGGAAAAACTCTTCAGGTCTTGCTGCCATGGGGTATTTCTTCACCTCCTCATTCTCCTGAGCCTCCTGCCAACCCTCCAGCCAAGCCCAGCTCTCAGGGCAAGAAGATTGGGAGCAGGGAATGTGCAGGACAGAGGGATTTGACCAGGGGAAAATAATCTTTTTCTCCAAAGATTCAAGTCCTCACTAACATGAAAGAATCCTTCTGCTAGGCATGACCCTGCACCTCCGATGGGCAGAGACTAAAATAATCCACACTTTGCAAAACTTCCTGGGAGATTTCGGCAGGCTGGTGCGGTACCACAAGGCGCTGCTGCGGAGCCAGCCCCGAGCCCAGCCCCGAGCCCCCGGCGCGGCCCCGGAGCCCTCGGCACATCCCATTGCGGCACGGCCGATGCCGCTCTCGGTGGGAAGAAGCCGGCTCAGCTTATCCTTGCAGTTTGAGCAATGATTTCGCCCCTGTGAACCCACCCGGCTGTAAATCCTGGCACAGACAAGCCCCAAACATTCATTTCAGGCAACGCAGTTTGTGTCATCTCGGCATTAGCATTTGCACTCTTATTAATTAATACTTGTTAAACCAAGACTAAAAATAAAGCGCTCGGCTCCCCGTCTCAGCTAACGCCTCTTTGCCCTCGCCCGGCAGCATGGCTGGGCTGTGGCAGGCTCAGCACCCAACTGCTCCCTTCTCTAGAGCCGGAACTGGAAGAAAAGGACCGTGTTGAAGCAGGAATCCTGCTAAAGGAAAAATCACCCCTTTCTGCGTCACCTTGGTGGGACAAGCCAGCCTTCCCGACCATGGCTATGGGCGTGGGGGGAGTGACAGGGACAGCAGCACACACAACATTTAACTTCTGTTTTTCATTCCAGCTTCTGAATTTGTTTTTCTTTTGCTGCCCTTTTTCTTCCTGGGCTGGGCCAGCTTGGTTGCACTTCCCATTCAGAGCTGATTTTGTTTCCCAGGCAGGACATCCCCAGAGAGTTCATGTTCAGGAAGGAAATGGTTCATGGTGGTGGGCACAGGTGGGCTCAGTGCCTGCACACAGGCAGGTGCTGCCACTGCTGTCTTCAACAGCATCCAACAGGCAGCAGTTGCTGCAAAAGTCCCTTTTTCCTGCCTGGGACTGGTACTGCCCATCAGCATCCCTTCGGATGCAAAGCAAGTGGCTGCACATGTGGGTCAGTGCTGCTGCTGGGGCACCTGTGGAGGAAAAAAAGGGCCTGAAATGGGGGTCAGAAAAGCTTTGGGGGAACTCCAGGGGTGAAACCCGACTGGATTCGGGCACACGTCATGGTGCTCCCCACTATAATCCAGCCAACCATTAAACCTACCAGGCTGCATGTTTCCTCTGTTCCCAATATCCCAAGCTCTTGAGCCCTCTTCAGACCTCAACTGAGCAAAGAAAGCAAATTCTCAGACCAAACACCTTCCCATATAGATTCTATAGATTACAGCACACAGACCTACGGAGCACTCGGAGCCAAGGCACGGTGCTGGATGGACGAGGCTGTGCTAACCACAGCTCCTCAGTGCTAGTGCTGGGGAAGGCAGCCCGGCCTGCAATATTTAATAACATTAATAACAGTAATAATAGCAATAATAACAACAGTAATTTGTTAGTTAAGCCTTATTAATGAAAAGCAAGCCTGCAAATTTATGTGGCTCCAGGAAAGCCCCGGGTCACCAATCTGCTTGACTTAAACCACCAAACCTTGTAGCACTTGGCCATTCCTCTGCCTTGGGTGTTCTTCCCAGAGCCCCTTGGCCTTAATTTGCTGAAGAAGCCCGGGCTCCAGCAGAGCAAAGCAGGAGTTCAGGATGCCATCCTCCTTTGCCGTGCTGTGGGAGCCAGGTGTGGATTTGGGGGATACCAGGTGTGGATTTAGGGGGCGGAGGGGATCTCCCAGCCTGGGCTGCTGGAAGGAGAAGCTGATGACCAGGTTTCCCCTGAGCCTGGTCGGGTACCAGGGCTGGCAGCAGGAGCAGCACTTGGGGATGCAGCACAGCTCGCACGCGTTGGGAGTGAATGTTAATGGTGCCGAGCTCCTGGGAGAAATGATCAAATTCTTTGAATAAAGCGGGGAGGAGAAGAAGGGGAGGGGGAGGAAGGGAAAATAACTCCAGAGATTAATTCTGCTGATGAAAATTAAAATTGGGCATTGCTGAACCAACCCTAGAATGAGCAGCTTCGGAGCCACAGCTCAACCTCAGCCTGGGTCGGGTCTGCCTGAGCTCCTGCCTGTGCCCCCAGACCCCCCGAGGGGTTCAGCCAGGGGCTCCCTGCATGGCCTTGGGACAGAGTCAGGTCCCAAGGCTGCCAAGGGATGTGCTCATCCTGTTGTGAGCATCCCCCCTCCAACAGCGTTTATCTTTATCCCTGGTGCCTTCACCTCACCCAGCTTTACTTGCTGGAGCACCCAGAACTGTGAGGTTCATTTCAATACCAAAGATTAAAAAAATGAAATATTGTGAGCTTTTAATTAATTTGTATTAACTTCCTTGAGCCTTTAAAGACTTGGTTTTGTCCACTGTGGTCTCTGGCGAGGGTGGCTCCAAAGGTCCTCCTGGCCCAAAACAAAGGCAGAGACTCAGCAGTGATCAGAGGACTCAGGGAACTGCTGCTTTAAAAAGAAAATAAGGAGAAGTTTGGGAGTGGACATGCCATGAGCTGCAGGATACAACCCTCCCAGCCAGCAGCTTCCTCCTGCTCTGCTCCTCTTGGAGCTGGAAAACCTCCTGCGGAGCACGGGAAGTCCCGTGGGAGGGAAGCGACTCCAGCATTCCCAGGGTGGCTCCAGGGGCACAAAGGGACTTTCCTTGGCTTGAACCACCGTGGGCACATTGGCTGGAGCTGCGGAGGGCACAGGGCTCTGAGCTGGGGGCACAGGGAAGCTTCGAAGCTCTGTGCTGGGGCTGGGGCTGCAGCAATCCCGGGGGGGACACCCACGGGTGGGACACCCCTGCATGTCCTGCTCAGCTGCACCCCACCTTCTCTCCCGCCTGTGCTGCGCCGCCAGCCAGCCCCTCTCCCTGGCTGTGATTTCATTTTGATCTCGGGCTGCTTCCCTCCCTCCCTTCAGCCCTCCTCCCTTGCTGGCTGCTGCCAAGTCCGCAGGTTCCCGCTGTGACCTTGAGCTGGTTTCTGGAGCCGGTTGTGGGTTTCTTAAAGGAGCCATGGGGTCTCCCACCACCTCCCTCCTGCTGTCCCAAACTCCAGCCCAGCCACGCATTGGCCTCCCTGGGGGTAGGGGGAACAGGGAGTGAGAGCAGGGGGCCCCCAAGGGCACAAAAACTGGGAGAGGGTGGAAGTAGCAAATTCTGTGGCCACAGAGCCACAGCTTGGCCACACTCACCACCAACTCCTGCACATTCTCTGAGGTCAAACAGCCACTGGGAAGGGGGTTCCTGGCCACCAGTCCCAGGGGTCTGCCAGGGGTGGAGTGGGCAAAGCCCCTAGCTGCACGTGGCACCCAGAGAGAGTGGTGGCATGGGAGGTGTGGGGGTGCTTGGGCTGGTGGGGTGCACCCACCTCTCAGCACGAAGGAGGGTCCGTGGCCCTTGAAGCCCTACGGCCTCCAGAAGGAGCAGCAGCAGGGAGAGCTTGAAAGTGAAGGTGATGCCAGCGCCCCTCCAAAGCCAAGCCACGGAGCAGATAGAAGCCGTGGAGAGATGCTCCTGGTTGCCTTGCTGGACCACGTGTGTGTGTGCCAGCACGGTGTGACTCACTGGGAAGCTGTTGCTTGTGCCCAGCAGCAGGTGTTGCACATAAACTCCAAATCCCATGAGCATCCCTCTGCCTCATGAAAGTGAGCAGTGCCTGGAGCCTCAGCAGGACAGAAGCCCCTCAAAATGCCCTCACTCCAACCCCTAAAGCCACATCAAACCCACCCAGGAAAATAATTCTCCAGGTTAAACCCCATGTGGGATGTGGCATGGCCCCATGGAGAGTCTCAGCTCTTGGGCTGAGACTGAGAAGCCTAAAAGCACCTCAAAGTGCAAACAACTCCGGTGTGGACGTGCCCATGGAGACTCTCCCAGGAGCACCAGTGTCCTGGTGCTTATGCCACAGAGGTTTTAAGCTGTGATTTAGCTAAGCTGGACAGGCTCAGATTCCAGCCTTGCTTGCCCAGTCCAGGCCATACTAAAAGCTCCATCAGCCAGAGAGGACCCCAATCAATAGGAGCCTTCAAGGCAAGTCATAAAACTTTGAAATTATGCAGGCAGCTCTCAGTGCTCCGCAGCAAAGGCAGTCGTTAATTCATGGGGATGCTCCCAGGGAACCAGTGAGAGGGCTCTTAAATAAGGCAGAAGAACAAGGGGCTGCACTGCTGCCACCTTCACGAGGTGTACAGGGCTTGGATGGGCTTGGAAGATGCTGCAGTGACAAACCCACAGCTGAGCCTTCCTCCTGCCCTGCCCAAGCACCTCATACACAACCCATTGGAGGTGCTGAAGAGATCCAAAGGTGCCTCCAGACTCCACCTTGGAGCATCTCTCAATCCCAGGGAGATACTGAGCACACAGCATCCCTCTCTGCCACCTCACAGGTACAGGGGTCATAGGACTCCATGGTCCTGGGGACCCCAAATCCAAGCAGTACCCTGTGAGCTGGGAACCAGCAACACCTTCTGCTTGGACATGGAGCTCATGGTGGCTCGTAATGGCATGGGAAGGAGCAGGAAGAGATGTTCTCAGCCCCCTCTATTATAGACACAAAAAGGGAAACTGAGGCACTGCAGGGTTGCAGAAGCATTAGGGATAAAGGTTAGTTACAGGAGAAACTCAGTAGGATCCTTGACCTGGAGCAGACCAATCACTCAGGGAATGAAAAGCCAGGGGAAAAAAGGTCATAAAAAGTAAGAGTCACATTTGGACCACACAAAGGCACCAACAGACCACCAAAAGTCACAACATAGTAGCCAAGGCACCCTTGTTAGCCCCCGATCCCACCAAGGAGAGGAGAAATCTCTGCTCTGCCACCTTCACCTGAGCTGCTGGGACCAGTGCTCTGAACAACGAGCCAGGTGTGGCCCGTGGGTGACAGGGATGTTGAGGCAGCACAGGAGGCTCAGCCATTGTCCCCACCACCGTGGGGCTGGCTCGGGAAAGCCCAAGCCCACATCCCACACAGCGTAGGGGCACAGCTCTCGGTTCAGGCAGCGCCACAGCAGGAGGAGGAGGGAATGGAGTGGGATAAGGAAGGAGAGAAGGAAGGAGAGGGAAGAAAAGGAGAAAAATGAGTTTTCCTGCTGCCCCAGCGGTGTGGCGATTGATCGGGTGCAGGCTGGTGTGGAGCGGTGCTGAGAGCCTCATTCCCCACCGCCGGCTCACAATTATTGGAAAAAACCCGGCACTGCTGCTGCAGTGAAATTAGTTATTGATCTCTTGTCTGGGTGACAAGCGCGGTGCTGGGGCTGCTCTCCCACCGTCCAGCCCCGCAGCTCCTCCGCCCACCCTGCCGGGGCTCAGCCTCCCGCGGCTGCCCCCGGGTGGGTGTCCAGGAGGGGACCGGAGGTCTCGGTGCTCACCCAGGCTCCAAAGCTGCTTCCCAAGGAGGTTTTGCTCACCCCACTGCACGCGAGGAAGATGTCAATGGGAGAAAAAGGGCTCTGCCCCACGCAGGATGGGACCCCTGAGTACTGACAGCCCCCGCCTACGCTAAGCTTTGACCCCCCACCCGCCACCATCTCCTGTCCCCCAGGGATTGGGGTCAGGCTGTCCTGAGCCCTTTTCCATTTCCCGATAACCTGGCTATCGCGGAGGGAGATAAGGCAGAGGGAAATCAGGCAGCCAGAGAGCTTTTGTTGTCTGGAAAGGCTCTGCACATCCCTGGCTGCAGCTGGCCAGAGAGGCCGGACCAGCGGCGGCTGCCCGGCCCCGCAGGGACAGGGACACGAAGGGACTGTGGCGCTGGGACGAACGGTGCCTGCTCTTCCCAGGGGAACTTTCAAAGTTTCAATAACAAAAATCGGGTATTTATTTTCTTTTTGTAATTCCTGGCGGGGGGCAGGAACAACAGGGGACATTTCAAACAATCCTGTTTTCTTCCAAACCTAGTCAGCAGAGGAACACTTTGCCCCGGGGCAAAGATGGAGTTTGGTTTCCAGAGGGTTTGTTTGGAGTCTCACCTTTGCTTTGAGTTCATCAAGGTGTTTCTTGTCACTGTCAGGGACAGGCTTGATGCTGGCTCTCTCGTCTCCTCGGTCCCTCCAGTGTTGTCTGACTGTTCATAGGATTTTTTCCCATCAACATTTTGCCCCAAAAAGCAACTCCCTGAAGTGATCCCTCTCCACGGTGTAATTAAAGTGGCTTTGGGGATGTAAATGAAAAGCTAGATGATGGGTTCCTGAGGGCCAGAGGTCACTGTAAAACCCACATAATTTTTGCTTGGGCTTCTGTTGGGTCCCTGTGATGGGGATGCGGCCAGTGACCCCCTACCTGGAGGGTCCCATGGGTGGTGGGTGTAAACTGGCATCTGGGGGTGTCCACAGGGAGGGCATGAGCTGGTGGCACTGGCCATGCCCAGAGCCTGCAGGCTGTGCTGGTGGCACAGAGGGGACACAGTGGGGACAGGATGGATCAGGACCTGTCCCAAGAGTAGCTCCCAGGAATGGGCAGAAAGTGCCAGCGATGTGACAGGCAAGGGGGACAACGGCTGGAGGCCACTAAGGGACACCAAGACGGCTCATGGGATCTCCCCAGGATCCATGGCAAGCGGGCACAGGCAGCTCTCACCTCCTGCCTCCCTCTCAGCAACCCAAGCAGGCAAGACCCTGTCTGCATGTGTGTCCCTGGGGAGGCTGAGGGATCCTGGCCCCTTTCCCAGCCCTAGACAAAAGCCTGGGAACAAAAGCCTGCGGGATGCGGGAGGCATCTCCCGGCCGGGGGGTATTTGTTTAGCCCGGGGGGAGGTGAAGAGCAGAGAGGAAACTGCATTTCAAAGTGTTTCACCCTTTGAAAACCCTTCACAGCCCCCCAGTGCCCTCTGCATGGCCCTGGTATCCCTGCGAGAGGACACCGAGTCCCCTCCGGCCACCTCCGCGTCTCTGCTGGGAAGGGAATAAGAAAGAAGATGTGGAAAGTAAAAAAAAAAAAAAAAAGGAAATGCAGCCAGGAGGAGGGAGCAGATCGCTGCGGGAGCAGTTCTCTGGCTCAGCCCCTCTCTGGGTGGGGAAGTTGGAGCCCCAGCTCCAGGGACTGACTGCTGGGCTGAGAGTGAGCTTGGGAATTCGAGTGTTTCTCCCCAGTTGTCTTCATCTTCACAATTACACTGTTGGGTTTTTGGGGTGGGGTTTATCCTGGGGATGGATCAAAGCCTGCCCCTGGCCCCTTCCCAATCTACCAACATCCAGAGCAGAGCCCTGGGCACACAGGTCTCCTTGGAGGTACTGGAGGAGGTTGGCAGAAGCCACCAGTCAAAGCCCATCCCTCACAGTCCTGCTCAGGCTTCTCCAACAAGGTGCCACCAACACAGGGAGAGAGCTCTGGCCACCTACAGTCGTCCTCAGGCTGCTTTTGCAGGTCTCCTCTCCATATCCATCACCCAGTGCTGGGCACATCCCTGCACATACAAACCCTCAGCACCTCCAGCCCTGGCTGCGACACCAGCCTGTGCCGCAGGGACACCGCACGCATCAGGTCTCAGGTTTCCTGGGGCTGTTCCGGTGTTTCACCACCCTAAAAACTCCCACTTCCTCCAGGGGGCCAGGAAGGGAGGTGCAGCAGAAACAGCCTCCGGCGCCTTCTCCTGAGAAGCAGCTTCCCAGTTTGCAACTGGGCACTGTCCCAGTGAGTCACCTTCACCCCGTCACTGCACAGGACGGCACCGGGCGGGCGAGACAGCGTGGCCTCAAATCTCCCAAGCCCCAGTAAAGGCGGGATGTGGACCCCAGCCAGTCCTGCCACCCTCCAGAGCTTAGATGAAGTAGAGATGAAGTAGGAGAGAGGTGCAGACAATGGGGCTGACCACATCCATCGGCTCTCCTGGCTCCCAGCTTCCCTCCGGCGCGCTGGCGGAAGCTGAGCCCACGCCGACAGCGGCGTCTGGGCAGATGGAAAGACCAAATGATGGCTTTGCAGGGGGCCTGGGATTTGTTTGAGCCATCGCTGTCTCAGTGAGTGACTTCGAATAACGGATACACTTGAGAAAATCGCCATCTGCTCCCGGACAATTCGCAACCAGAGGAAAAGGTGAAATAAATTCAGCGACTGTATTATCTGCCCGTCCGCAGCTCCGACAGCAGGGTCAGGCTTTGTGCAGCATCCTGAAAGTGATTTGGGAATGAGAGGATGGTTTGGGATGAGCAAAGAGCAGACAACCAGAAAGGGATGGAAGAGTTGAGGCCCCGGGATGTTGCGCCCACAGCGGGGCTCTCCCGGCATCCCGGGTTTGGTGAGTTTGGCAGGAAGACAAAATCTCACCAGATCCTTTTTTTTTTTCCCATCTCTGAATTTCGAGTGCCTCCTGCTTCCAGCTGGGCTGGAAATACCACAAAAACAGATGCTACAATGCAGCTTATTTCGTGTTTCAAACACTGGAAGAAATCAGACATGAAATAAAAATGCAGGGGGTTGCAGTGCTGGCCGCATTGGCTGGGCTGGCGATGAGGCTGAGGGCAGTTGGAAGAGCCCTTGAACCCACAGCCCAACCCATGCCAGGCTCAACAGCTCCAAAAATCAAAGCTTTCATCCTCAGCAAAGCAAACCCATTTCCAGGAGCAGATAAAAATGCCCCCTGCATCTCTGCTGGGCCATGCCTGTGAGCCCAGAACCCACGCAATGCTTCGATTGATGTTTTTTATGCAGTTGAGGGGGGATGAATCTTTGCCCCAAAGTCACAGCACTGTGCAGCAGTCCCTGTCTGGAGGGATCCCTGGTGCTTCCAACAGAACCTCACTAGGGGAGAAAAACACTCAGTGCTTGGTCTTGTGGGGGCAGGAAGAACTGAGGAAGAACAGAGCTGGATGTGACCATTTTTGGTGCCCTTCTTCTCTGGGTAAGCCCATAGCGAGGGTGCACAGGTGCCCAGCACTGCCTGCACCAAAGGAAGCCTGTTGCATGGGTGATAATGGGATTTCTTCTGTCTTTTCCTCCTCACTGGACTTTACCTGGGCATGAAGGTTTGTTTGGCACCTGGGGAACACCACCCGAGCTGGCCCCACCAGCCATTGCCTTGGCCAATGCAACCACCTCATCCCACCCCAGCCCTCCCCCGTGGGGACACAGCCCATGGGGTTGGATGGGACAGCCTGGCTCCCACCCAGCCAGCCCCTCTTCCCAGGGAGAGGCTCCTGGCCCCGCACATCCGAGATACCACTCTGGACCCATGGTGCTGCCACAAGCCGGGGCAATGAGCCAGGGATAAACCCTCCTGAGGGGCAGCAGCTGCCAGTGCTGGTGTGGATGCGCTGGTTTGTGGGTGCAGGGCAGAGCTCCCTCGATGTATTTGTTGCCCATACAGGAGATAAAACTCGCATTTATTTGGAGCAGGCAGGAGGTGGGCAAGGGTCTGCCTCAAAGAGACAGAAAAATGACTGTAACCCAGCTCCGGGGGCACAGCCCTGACTGGGGTGTCACAGGGAGCCCCCGGCTGGGGGGGTCACTGGGGGGCCCTGTACAAGGTCCTGGGGAGCACTGTAGGGACACAGGGGTCCCACCCTCCAGCACGGCGTCCCTGAGCACGGTGCTGCCGGCTGGCAACGGGCACGATGCTCTGGTGAGCGCTGCGCCTCGGCCTGGCTGCTGCTGCCACAGCCGGTCCCCTCCTCACGGTGGCTACCGGGACGGGTCCCCACCTGGATCCCAAAAGGTTTCCTGCCAAGAGGCACGGGCGGCTCCTGCTCGGCACGGGGAGGGAAAGCGAGTGCCTGGGAGCAGGAGCCCAGCTGGCACCCTGAGGAAGCGGAGGATGAGGAAGGGGAGGAAGCGGAGGATGAGGATGGGGAGGCAGGCGGGATGGCAGGGCAGACCGTGTAGCCGAGCGGCAGCGAGCGGGAGCGGGAAGGCGAGGCAGCGCGAACGAGGGAGAGGGAGCAGAAATCTGTTGCCCAGGCTGTGCGCTTCGCTGTCAGCCGGCTCTGATTAACGGGCTGCCTTCCAGCTCCGCGCCGGCTGCGTTCCTGGCAGGAGCGGAGCCCCCCGGCTTCCTGCCGTAGGAGTGGCTCGCTGAAAGGTTACATTTGCACAATGTGCCGCTGGAAAAGCGGTGCCAGAGGTTGCAGGCGGGGGAGCCGGGCGAGCGGGCGAGCAGGCAGCTCCGCTCCGCTCCGCTCTGCCTGTGTAATGGAAAAAACCCTCTGGGGACGCGCAGGAAAATATCAACTTACGCTCCCCCAGCACAGCAAAGCTGGGCCCGGCCGGCCGTGGATGGGGGAACGAGAGCGCGGGATGGGGCGATGGTGGCGAGCACCCCCAAAGCCTCAGCGCTGCTTCGGATCAGCCCCGAGGCGGGGCAAAACAGGGCTCGCCCAGCACCCCCATCGCCCTGGGCTGCGGGGCAGTGAGCCCTTCCTTCGGGATGCTCCCCAGAAAACCTTAGCACTTGCCATCATCAGGATCTCTGCTGCTTGGTGGGGAAAGCTGGGGCTGTTGAGGGGAAATGTTCGAATCTGGCAAGGAAGAATTTCCTCCGATGGAGGCTCAGTCGGCACTGCTGTGATTTATGGGGCTTGGCACAGCCACGGCTACATCCACACACACACACACGCACATGTCTCATCCCCAGCTTTCCCAGCCCTTCTACCCCATAACTTTTGGTCTGGGAATATTATTTTGGTGTCTGGAAAGTCCAGCTCAGATTGCTGAGCCCACCATAGCTGCTGTCTGCTCTACAGCATACCCTAAAAAACTCCGCTCACCTCCTCCATGATCCCTCTTGCACCAAAACAGAGCAGCTCAGCACCCTCCAGGGCAAAGCCCTTTGTCCCTCCCTGCACAAGACTTTCTTTCACGTTCTCATTTCTTCATTTCATCTCAACCTGGTCACTTTTTTGCCCCGCAGCAACGGAGGAGGGGTCAGGGCAGCAGGGGCAGCACCCACCCTCACCCCAGGGTGCTGGAGCCAGCTCGCTCTGTCTTGTAGGAGCCGACATTTTCCTTTCTGTCTCCCTTGTTTCCTTGGTTTCAAGCTTTTTCTTCCTCATTGAGCCCCTAATTAAAAAAAACCTCTGGAGGAATCCCAGATTTGGGGCACTGGGAGCAGGGCTGGAGCTGCCCCTGCAGGCTCTCCCTCCTTGGGTGTGGGACCCATGATCACGCTCTGGCTCCTTGGGTTTTGCCCCAAAGCTTTTAAATCCCCAGACTGCAAACCCCACCAGGTGCCCCTGCTCAGCGGGGTCCCCACCACGCTGGGGTGTGAGTCCTCCCCCTCCACTGTCCCCGGCTTCCCTCTGTGTTTTCATTAGGATTTGGAGATAAGCTTCCAAATAAAGGCAGTGTTTTTAACCACTCTGCCTTATCAGCCGCCATCCAACAGCATTCCCCATCCACACAGCGAGGCTTGGAAGACGCTCTAGGGGAAAAAGGGACCCCAAACTTGCAGACCTCTCCTTCTCCCAACCCCACAGCCTGCACTGTGGCTCTGCAGGCCACCAGTGGCTTCGGGAAACTATTTCTAGTACTGGCCCCTGCTCAGGGACAGCAGTGTTAATGCAACCACATGCATGAATACAACCTAAGGATCAGTTCAGCACACCTGGATTTTATTCCTGGTTCTGCCACTGCCCCAGAGATGACCTTCAGCAAGTTGTTTCCCTTCCCTGTGCCTGTGTTCCTGCTTGCTCTCCCTCTCTCAGCCCTTCCTAAGCCCAGTGATGCTCTGCCCCAGCCTGAGGAGATTCCATCGGAGTTCCCACACAAAAAGGTGAGCAAACGGCAGCAGCTCTGAGCATCCCTGAGTCCTACATCCTCCAAGTGCTCACCAGAGCCCCCCTCACTGAGCCCCCTCCCCACTGGGCTGTCCCATGGCTCATTTTTCCTCTGTGTGCACAAAGGCCTGAATATAGGAACCAGCTGCCAGCAGCTTCCAGCCCCCAAAAGCTACCCTGGGGAAAATCAGCACCTCACAGGAGCCTTGCCCTGGAGGTGTCCCCTGGCATAAGGCTGAAGATGGGTCTCACTCTCTTCCTCTAAGTATTGGGGATGATTGTAGGGGAGAAGTCCTCCAAGGAGAAGCACAGATGGCAACAAACTCACTCCCTTTTAGCACCCAGCTGCTTGGAGGCAGCAAACCAACCCCAGTGTCCCAGATAAACCCTACTGTGGTTGCCCAAAGAGCCAGCACACCACAGAGGGTCCCCATTAGGGCTCAGCCCCACTAGACACCCATTACTGGCAGCACAGGAGCACATCTACCTGGCTGGCATGGAAGAACACAAATAGAGGCCATTCCACCCCTCACTGGCAGGATCTTGGTGCACTGGAGGCAGAGGCTCAGGGAAGGAAGGAGGTGATGCATCAGACCCTGGGCACAGCATCCTGCTCCCACCACAGCCCTGCCGGGCTCCCTCCCTGCACAGAAGGTGTTGGGGGTTGGCTGGGAGAGCAGCCTGGGGGCCACGCACCCCTCCCGTCCTGGGGGAGGAGGGTGATGGTGCAGTCTGGCAGCACCCACCTCCACAGCAAATCCATCCCTGGGAGCGTGGCAGGAACCTGGGACTGGGAATGGCAGGGGAAAACATGTCCTGTGTTAAATGCCTCCAGTGCAGAGGGGATCCCAGAAAACTCCACTGCAGGCCCCATTGCCAGAGCATGTGAAGATTCCCAATACCAAAGCGTGGCCAAGAGATTGAGCTCTTTGGGGAATGGAATCTGGCCACAGCACTCAGCATGGTGGCTTTTGGGGACAAACGTGTCACCGTGGGACCTGGTCAACCTCCATCCTGCACTCATTGCCTTTCATGAGTCACAGCCCATCTCGAGGATGAGGTTGTTTCCTGCCCTCTTCCCAAACAAGGTCCCCAACCATGCCAAATACCCTTGAGTCCACAGAGCCCTCGCCTGTGGACAGCAGAGATCTGGCGGATTGCATAGGGCTGGCGTCCTTCCTCCTTTCCAGCTGTTAAATTGCATTATAGACAGTTAAAAATACATCACATACTTTCCTAATGTGACTTTTCCGTGGTAAGCAGCAGCACGGCTGGAGGTGAGATGCTGAGGCCGCAGGAGAGCTGCTCACTTGTGTCCACGGATGGACAAATTTGGGTCCCACAGAAGGGGATTGTGTGGCCCCGTGGCAGATTTGACCTCAGCAGACTGACCCAATGTGTTCACTGTCTCTTGCCTCAGTTTCCCCACTTATGGTCCATTCTCTGCAATAAGATCTCACATGAGCTAAAACTTGACAGGGTTTGTTGGGCTTTATAGAAAACATGTCTTTTGCACAGGGATCAGAAGTCCAGGGTTGAGCTGGAAATGGTCTGTTAATACGTTATAGCAGAAAAGTCTAATTCCTGAGCGTGACTGGAACTGACCACATGGAATCCCATGGAAATGCCAGAGGGATGTGGCCCGGCCGGAGCCCGCAGCGGGCACGGGGCAGCGCCCGGGCAGCTGAGCTCAGCCTGAGGCAGGAGCATTGCTGTGAGCCATGTGTGAGCTGGGAACAATCTCCCCTGCCAGCAGCACCGCAAGCTCTGCTGAGGTCTGGAGTGGGTGGGAAAAAACCCCTTTGGCTTGCTGGAGCACTTGAAGGAACAACCTGTGTCCCCACGGACGGGCTCCCTTGAGGCAAAGACACCTGTGGTGTGGGGAAGGCAAGAGGAGAGCAAAGGTGATCCCCTTGGATCCAGGTCCAGCCCCCTTTGCCCTGACCAGGCCTCATCTGACCCAGACCAGCCCTGACAGCACCTCCTCAACCCCTCGCAGGACCGATGCCCAAGCCCCAGAGAGGAGCCCAGCACCCCAAAACAGCCGGGACACCCTGGACCCCAGCAAGGGGCTGGGATGGGGAGGAGAACCTGCAAGAGGGTGAGGAAAGAGTTAAACCCCCAGCACTGCCAGCCCTCCCTCCTGCTTCTCTGCTAACTTTGGGAGGAAGGGAATAGCATAAAGGTAAGAGTGGAGGAAGGAGAGAGGAGACAGATGAGAGAAGGAGCGAGGGAGAGGGGGAGCGGGAGAGAGGAACAGACGGCAGAGAGGGAGAGCGTGGGGGGGAAGATGCTGACGCTTCTCCTCCATCTCGGCGAGAGGCAGATAGAGGGGAACAAGGGGGGAAAAAAAAGAAGGCAAAGACCAAGGCAACATGGGAGAGGGAGAAGGAAGGAGCCGGAGCGAGGGAGCATGTGTGAAAGTCGCAGTGAGAGAAGGGGCCTCTTTGATTCCCCGTGCCTCATACCAGACAGTGTCTAGACTGCAGCAATTATTGTCAGCTCAGAACACCCAGGCATTGCCATTTCAGCTGAAAGGGAGCTTAACAAAGAGCGAGGGAGAAAAAAAATACCCTGCCGGCGGTTAGCTGGGCTCCCTCCAGCACAAGGGGCTCTTCGGAGGGTCCTCCATCGCCCGTGCCCCCCGCAAGCCCCAGCCCCAGGTGCCCTCACAGCACTGGCTGTGGAGGAGGCCACGGGTGCAAACAATTCTTGACCTGGCCCTGGGTCTTTGGCTGGTTTTGGGGTGCAGCTGTTGGGTTCAGCTCTCCCTGCAAGCCCAAGTTATGGGGCTGAGGATACGGCGGACAGGGCTGGGGCGGAAAGGGCCCCCTGGAGAGGTCACGGTGTCCCAGTGGAGGAGCAGTTCCCCAGCAGGCAGCATTTGGCCGTGGATCTGCTCCCCAGACCAACAGTAGATGGTCACATGGACACCTCGGCCTCACCCCAGCGTCCAGGGGATGCACACACCTCCTCCAAGCAGTGGGGAGGTGAATCCTAGAGCTGGGCACCCCAATGTACTCTGCTCCAGCTCCTCAGCTCCCTTGGGGCTCAGGAAATCATGGGAGGTCACTCGTGCAAATTCACAGGAATAAAAATCATCCCTCCTGTCCTCTCCTCCATCCTGCCGCCCCACCACCGCTAGAGGAGTTACCCTTTTCCCTCTCGAGCCCTTTGCCCTCTGAGGGGCTTTAGTGCTGTCTGCAGGTCTGGGATGTGGCTGAGACTCCCAGGACAGAATTAACACCCAGAACTGGCTGTGAGTCAGGAATTCCTGCCTCCCACTGGAAACACCCACCACGTGCCCCCCTAGCTCTGTGGTGACAGCCAGCTCCGAATACCTCAGAGGGGAAGAGGTGAGGAGGAGAATTTGAGTGCCCTGTCTCAATCACTTCCATGGGTTTGGGGGTGGTGGTGATCCCACTCGGCTGTCCGTGGGGCTGCCCTGCAGATGAGCCCCTTTGGAGGCATCCCCAGCTCCAGGGCTGTGCCATCCATCTTCAAAATTTGGGTGCACAGAGCAGCATGGCCAAGCGACCTTCTCCACTGCTGGATGGCACCGGGGACTGTCCCTGCAGAGGCTCATGGCTCGTCTGCTGGGAAAGGCAGCCGATCCCTCCAGATCCTGGAGCACAGCTCTGGTTTAATTAGCACTTTTAATGCTTGGAAAGGAAGCGCCAGGGAATACTCAGCAGGTTGGACATGATTTCCTCACTAACAATCCAGCCTGGCAACAGGGAAGCTCCCCGGCTTCAGCTTACTCGGCTGGGATGGGGTGACTTTGCCCTGGGGTCTAAACCATGGCAAATATCCTTGGTGAGACCCACTTGGGCCCCTCAGTGCAGGGACACCTTTGTCAGAAGGCATTTTTATAGCAAACCCCAGCAGTCAGCATGCTCTGCCAGTGTGAGCTGTACTTTGAGCAATGCCTGACCCCAAACTGGCTCAACTCAGCTGTTTGTCCTTGTCCCTCTCTGCCTTTGAGGAACAACATCCATTTTCTGGCCAGGTCTGGTCATGTCTGCTAAATCAAGGACTTTTCCTCCCCTGAGTACATAACACTGATGTTGCTGTGTGGATAAAATCAGCCTTGTTCAGGATCTAGCCGCTGTGGCAGATCAGAGGAGATGACAGCACAAGTCCCACAAAGGGCCAGGGTGGCAAAACCTGCATGGGGAGAGACTCGTCCTCTTGTTCGGGGAGAGACTCGTCCCCTTGTTCCCTTGGCTGGCCAAGGCGTGTGTGTGGAGATGATGCCATTTCCCAGTGCAGGGTTCCCCGGGCGAGGGTCAGAGGAGAGGAGCTCCAGCTCTGCCCATTGCTCACATCCCATCGCAGAGGTGCCCTCAGCTCCCAACACCGTGGTCCTCAATCCCTCATGGGCTTCTGCATCTCAGGGATGGGTTGTCCAGCTCCAGCAAAGCTCCACAGCCAGGGCTGGTAACGCTCCAGCCGTGGAGGACACTGAGCTTCCAACACGTGCGGGTGCTGCAGTGAAACAAATATGTGATATGAGCAGTGGCAGGTCTTCCCCTTGTGAGCGTGGGCTTTGTTTGACCTTCACAAGGAGCTTTTGGCCAGCCCACCCTGACCCAGAGCTGGACCAGGAGGAGCCCAGACCTGTGATTGACTCGTGGGCTTGGGGGAGTGTTTTCCCAAAGACCTGAAGACTGCAGGGCTTCAGAACTATTGCCCCGGGGAGTAGACACAGCCATGAAATGCACCGGGACTGCCACCGGGCTTCCACTGAGGCCTTTCTGTTGGTCTCCGATGCCAGACTTCCACTGAAGCCTAGGAAGGCAATGCAAGAAAAAAGGCCTTGCCTTCTCCTCCATGACACCTCCAGCGTTCCTCCCTCAGGCAGCCGGAGCCTCCCAGAGAAACTTGCGGAGCCCCAGCTCCTCACAGATCCCCTACAAGACGCAGCCCTGAGAGAGATGCAGGCTCCCACAAGCAGCCCATGAAGCCACCAACGTGTGCCCACAGTCAGGGCCCCACAGGGTCTCCTGCGTGTCCCCCAGCCCTCTGAAACGGCCACAGTTCCCGGCAGCGGGGAGAGGAGGGGTCCGGGAAGCCACAGCCGCCGGTGTACGTGCTGTGCCGTGCCGTGCCGTGCCGTGCCGTGCTGTGCTGTGCTGTGCTGTGCTGTGCTGTGCTGTGCTGTGTGCGAGCGGCCGGCTGGGAGGGGAACCGGCCGCATCCTGCCCCCAGCACGGCCCCGGGGCACCGGCACCGGCCAGCCCGAGTTCTCCGGCCGCAGCAGGGACACCATCAGCTGGGCTTGGCACGGCTCTGCATCCTGTCCTGTCCTGAGCACCGCGCCAGGGCCGTGCGGGGAGGCACATGGGCAGCCCTGGCACCCCTGTGCCACACCACGACCCTCGCCCGCCTTCCTGCTCTTCATCCCTCCCCTCCGCAAAGCTGTCTGCAAATGCCAACTGCCTGTTTTCCAGTTGTTCCAGATTTACCCCCTCCTCCTCCTCCTCCTCCCCCCCCCCTTCCTTCCTTTCTTCTTCCTGGGTTAAAAATAATCAAGTTTCTGGGAAGCAGCAGCCCTGCTGCGCCTGCCTCCCTGCACTCGCGCCCCGGAGAATAGCTCGGCTCGGCTCGCTCCGGCCCCTCCTCGCTGCTCTCTCCTTCCTCCTCCCCACCCCCTACAGGGATCTGACTAATATGCTTGGGCTCTGCTTGCCAGCTCAGCTGGAAAGGAATTTAACCATTGCGTGGCCTGGAGGGAAGGAGTGGAGAGCCCAGACCTCCCTCCATCACTCGGGACCCCTGGTCTGGGTCCCTGCCCCGCCGTGCTCCCTTGGGTGCTACCCAGAGGATGATGGAGGAGAAACGATGCACGTTGCCAGCACCCCATGGCGAGTGGTGGTCTCAGCCCCAAACTTACACGGATGCAATAACCCTCCTGAGCTCCCTCGGAGGTGTCCTGCCTTCCTGTGGGCAAAATCCAGCACCCCAGTGCTGTGGTCCCCATGGCTTGGCCCGTGGGAGCTCCTGATCCAGCCACAGGTGCTACCTGGGCACCCATATCCCTGCCTGCAACCCACCACAGGCCTCAGCACTGGTGAGGGTGGCAGCTGTGGTCTCACACGATGCTGCTCAGGGGTCGCAGTGGGACCAGCAGCTCCAGCCCCACAGCTGTGAGGTCTGCAGGGAGTGATCCCCGGGTTCAGGGATCCATGGCTCAGCCCTGCTGCAGTGCAGCTCTGGCAGGAGCTGGCAGCCCTCCGCCGACTGCCGGGACTCAGCTTCTCCTTCAGCGCAGGGGTTAGGAAGCAGGAGCAAGGGCAGGGTCACACCTGGGTAAAAAAAACGCAGGGGGAAAGCTCCTCCGAGGCTAAATCCGGCTGCTAAAACGCCGTTGTTTGTACAGACCCCCTCCACTCTCCCCCCTTGCCAGCCAGGCTCTGAGCACAAGCAGATTTCCCAGCACAGGAGTGGGAGACAGGGCGCTGCTTTACAGCAGGGCAAGCAAAGCACAAAGCCTTGACCAAGGTTATCCCAGAGAGTCTGTGGCAGAGCTAAAAACTGACCCCCCCGCCTCCCCGAGGCTCCAGCTTGCTGGTGTATTGCAGCATCTCCCTGCTCGGCCAAAAACTCCCCTTGAAATCTCCTGGCCAATGCAGAAGGACTGCAAGGCCAGAAATCCTAAGCTCAGCACCCCAGCGCTGAGCGGAGCCAAGAGGCACCGGCTCGGCCGCCGCTCACCCCCCGCGCTGGCTGGCTCAGCCCGGCTGCTCCAGTGCCAGGGCACAAACCGTCCCGGAGGAGGACACTGCCCTTCCCGGAGCCCGCCGCCGGGAGAGCTGGAAGTACAGCCCCTCCGGAGATGGGGCTGGGGAGGAGGAGAGGGCACTGGGCACAAGGCAGGGACCCGGCGAGAGCAGGAAAGCTGCTGCCAGAGGATCACCCCTTAGCTGCTGGGGTGCTCTGCAGAGCGAGGTCCAGCATTGCAAAAGGGATCTGAAAGAAGAAGATGTCTTCTCTCCAAATCCTCCCTTAAATGGCAGTTCTGCTGTGAAAGAGGGTAGGATGAAGCTCAGTGTTTGTTTTCTCTGCAGGACCCAAGCGTGGCTCAGCCTGGGACTGTGGAGCCAAGGCTGGCTCCTCACCGACAGCCCTGCAGGAGCACCATCTGCAGCCCCGGCTCTGCTCTCCCAAACGTCCCCGCAGAGCCATAGCTCGGTGCAGGGCTCAGGGCAGGAGACAGGAGGGGAATAAGCATCCAGTTCACTCCTAAGTTAGCTGCCTGCCCTGGAAGCTGGGGCTGGAGGCACCAGGATGGGTGTGGGGGGGACCTGCGAGCCCTCACTCTGCACCAGGAGATGCACAGCCAGAGCCCCTGTGGCCCCACACAGCTGACACTCGGGGCACGAAAGACGTGATGGCAGGGCACAGCCAGGAGCCAGAGTACGGCCAGGCTCTGACCATCCCTAGGTGAGCAAAAACACTCCCATTCCACATTCCCTGGTGCCTTGGAGCTCCCTCCAGCTCTGCCTGCCCCACAAGCCCTGCAGCGACTTCAGCAGCCAGGAAACGCTGGCAGGAGTGAAAGGGATTGAGAAATTGCAGGCAGCAGGATGAGACACGAGCCAGCACAAGCAGGATGTGACTCGGGGGTGACTGGGACTGCCGGAGGGGTGTCACCAGGAACCGGTACCTGGGGCCCATCCTGTACCCTCCCTCTCATGCTCCTCACAGCTGAGCCCAAGCCCAACCTCTGTTCCCCACACAAGTCACCATGTCCCATTTGTGTTTCACCACCTAAATCCTCTGTTAACAGCAGTGATATCTTCTCCCTCTATCCACCCCAGGCTTTTGCACTCCCAGCCTGCCTGAGGCTGTTGCCCAGGGCTGTCTGTTCTACCCAGGGCTGTCCCTGTCACCACAGTGCCCCAGCCCCCTCAGTGTGCCCTCTGTGGGGCACACCTGATATTTCCCAAGGTTTTTTCAGCACAGAATGGATGGCAGCAGTGGGAGGTTCGGGGTGAAGGGGAGCTCAGACACTGGCTAGACTTTCCCCTTGTCCTGCCTCAAACCAGCTGTTGTAGCGCTGCAGGAAAGCAGAAAGGAGAGGATGGAGGAGGAGAAGCAGAGAAGAAAAAAACAGTACAGGAAAAATATTTTCCCCCTACTAAACACCTGAAGCTTTGTTTATCCACCAGCCCCTCAAACTGAGGCTGGCTGATCCCAAGGTGGCCCCTTTCATGGGTGCTGTCTTCCCTGAAGCTCCCATCTCCTAGTCCCTCACTTGCCTATGTGTGCCATGATCCCTGATGGGGTCTCTAGCTCATCCTCACATTTCATAGCTCCAGCATGGCTAAGGAAAGCCAGCTTAGCTGGCATTCCTGCAAAATGACCTGCCCTTCCAGCCAAGGAGTTCAGCTCAACTACCAAGCCCTACCTGTGTCCGAGCTCACCAGCCTTCCCTTCACATGGGAAATTATTTGCCTCACTGAAGGAAAAACAGAGCAAAGGGGGATAGATCCAGCTGTCGAATCCAGTAAAGCTGCTTCTGCTTCAGCTGCTTCCTTGCTATGGGGGAGGACAACAGGGAGATGTCAGCCTGCCATGGGGCAGAGCCCAGCCACCCAACCCCCTGGTAGATAAGGTCATCCCACATTCTTACAGAAAGACACCGTGGAAAAGACTCTATTGCACAAACAGCTCCAACACTGGGCAACAAAATCTCAAGGGGTCCAAGATGTTGCAGCTCTCCTTTTCCATCTCTCTCACAGGTAGGGCACAAGGACATGTTCCCAGGGGAGAGAAAATTCCAAAGCTTGGGATGGAGAAATGGCACTGCAGGAGTGCAGTAATGCTTGGAGGCTGGGACATCCTCCTGGGAAACACCTCTGGACTCAGGAGCAAACCAAGACATCACAGCAACTCCCTGAAACACAATCACTCTCTGGGTAACACTGTGTCTCCAAGGTGGGGCAAAACCTTTATCCTCCATCCATGATCCAGGAGTGTCCCCATTGTCTTTCCATGGCCAACTCCAACCCTGGCAGGGAGGCACCAGCTGGGAGGCTGAGATGGGACTTGCACTGTGCTCTACTCTCTTGGTCACTGTCGTCTTTCTAGGAGCTGAGGGGGGTTTTCTTTGTTTAGTTTTGAGGGAATAGTAAATTCACAAACAATTGGAAGATTCAAAAAGGCTGAATCATCCTGAAACTCAGGGTGAAGTTGAAAAATTGTTTGGAGTGAAAAAAAGAAATACCAGTACTGGGCAGAGGAGATGGCTTTGACGATATCAAACCACCTTCTCCCATCAGTCACCTGATGATCTGTTGTATTCAGGCATTTTCTAAAATAATCTTCTTGACTTCTTCGTTTAAAAAAGAGTCTGCTCTTTTTCAATTCAAAAAATTGTCTCAATGTAAAAGGAGCGATCTAAGTAACTAAGGCAAACCCCAAACAAAACCGAACAAAACAAAAACCTTTCAGGCTAAACCAAACATTCTGGCTTTACCTAAAACAATTGCTTGCACTGGGATGGGGCATTTTGTGGTTTCTTTTCTTTTCCATTTTAGCAGAAATTGCCTACTAAATCCTTGTTCTGGGTTGGCATGGTCCAATTCCCACACCCAAGACATTTCCATTTGGGCACCAAGAAACACTTTCCATTCATTTTTCCAGCAACACGGCTCTCCATCAATGGACCAGACCCACTGCAGTAACTCACTTCTCCAAGAAAGACGAACACTTTGGTGCTCCTTCCTCACAGACCTCGGAGCCTGCCCTGTGCATCCTTCGCAGGACCCTCACTGAGCCTTGAGTCCCTTTAAGCCTCCTTAATAATAACTCAGCAACCCAACAGCCACCTCTACTCTTAAGCTGAAGGAACCTCCACTGGAGAGGGGAACAGAGTCTCTTCTCAGGAGACCTGATTTCCAATCCAACCCAACCTGATTTAACCCAACTCAACCTAACCCAACCCAACCCTACCCATCCTTCTCCTTGCCAACCACCCATGTCCCCAACCTCCAACCCCGCCACCCAGACCTGGTGCCATCATGTCCAACTGCAAGCTCACCACACAGCCATGGCCCCAAGAAGAGGGATTTACTACCCAAAAAAAAAAATTTAAAAAAAAGGCAGTTTTCCCTAAGGATGCAGTGGGGCAGCTTGGGAGGGGGGTGTTAGACAGAGGTGCCGGGCTGCATTTCCACCCTCACACCTGGCTGCAGAGGCAAGCGGCAGCAGGACTGTGCATTCCAACCCCAGGCAGAGAGGTGAAACCCCAGGAAAGTAGCAAACAAGTCGAGGCGTAAATACAGCACGAATCCACGGCACTTTAGCGTGGTTCGTTATCTCCGCTTAGACTGGAGCCGGTGGAGCCGGGTTTGAGAAGAGCAGAAATATCAGCAATTAAAGATATGTCGTGTCAAAAAAACTCTAAACTGATTAAAGTTGAAGGCTCCGTTTTCTTCTTTTCATCAGAGAACGGAATCAAAACCTGCCTGGAAAGACGCGCTCCCCCCGTTCCCAGCGCTCCGAAGGCAGCGCCTGCATTCGTCCTGCTGTGTCCCTGCATTTTAATTACCACCTTATTAATATTCATGAGGCTAGGCACTCAAGGGGGATTGCAGTCTGTCATTCTCTCTCTCTTTCTCTCTCTTCCCCCCGCCACCTCTCTCGGCTGAGTCGGTGGGGTTTTTTTTCCCTTCCCCTTCCCAACAGTTGGCGTGCTGCAGATCCGCACGCGGACGCGTGTGCGCGCAGCCCCGAAGGCGCTGAGCGTGCAAGGGGCCGCGGCGTGGGGAGGACGCCCGTGCTGGCTGGTGGCAGGACTGGGAACCCGGGTGGGTGTGGGATTGCCCCTGCCACGCTCGGCAGCCCCGGCAGCCGGAGGCAAAACTGCCCCCGCTGGGGACACGGTGCTGGCACACGAGGGAGAGCTGGCGCACGTGTGAGCGGGCGTGCAAGGAGCGGGCACGGGGGGAGCGTGGCTGAGTGTGCTCACACTCACACGCGCAACTCCTGGTAGCAGCATCACTTCTCAGTGCTGGGGTGATGTTGTAGGACCTCCAGGAGAAGAACGGGGCCGTGCAGAACGGCACCAGGTGAACACAGCTGCCCTCAGCCCCCACGCCACCACCTCTCCTTGGGGACTGAGCACCCTGCACCCCAGATAACCCTGCACCCAGTTCCCATGCTCACACAAAGGCACGCACTGCTGAAGCAGGTGAGAGCACCGTGGCACAGCCACGGGGCCGCTGTGTCCTTGATGGAGCCACGGCCTTGGCCATCAAGGTGAAGGGGGACTTAAGGGGTCTTGCATGCATCCAGCAAGAGGGTGCCCCCCAAGCTGTGCCCCAGTTGCTGGTGCAGGTTGCTGGCTGGGCAAATCGGATCCCATTTTTTTTCCCAGGTCCAAGGCACTGGCGTGCCCTGGGAGGAGAGAGGGCAGAAAGCCTGGGTTGAGGGCACACAGAGGGAACGGAGCTGAAGGTAAATCGATTTCTCATTCCTAAATTGAGCAATGTAGGGTTTGCCCTCTCCTTGCTGTCATGCAGTGTTTAACCCTTTCTACCTCCAGTACTGAAAACAGAGGCCATGTGGGCAGCAGAGAACTGTCCTGGCTTTGCAAACCCTGCTCCTCCCTATCCCCTCTCACGTCACTGTCCCAATCCCTCCCCGAGAGATGATGCAGAGCCCAGCCACAGGTGATGGGCAGGTGCCTTCATCATCCCACACTGTTCAAAGCCACTGGCAAAGGGACACACAGGGCTGCCCCATCCCAACAGCCACAGGCTGCAGGCTGGAGCCCACCTCCCTTTCTCAGGCAGCTGCAGCCAGAACATAGTCCCACCTTCCCCCAGTATCTTCATCTTCCATCTAACCCTAACCTTAACCCTAAGGACACCCAAAGCACCGTCAAGAACCTGAAGCCTCTTTGGGGATGCATCCTTTATCCCAGGGTGCTGCTTCCCCATCACCAACCACCTGCAAGCAACCTGTCGAGAGACACTCCAACTCGGCGGCTCCCCAACGCCCCACTTGCTCAGCTCCACAAATATTTGAATTAAGGTCCCCTGGGGAGCCACAGTCACAGACTAACTGATTTCTCCTCCTTCATTATATCTCTGTGTAATTTACTGAGGGACGGCAGCGTGTGCCTCCGTTCGAGCGAATTCCCAGCAGGACTCCCAAGAGCTCACAAATCAGGAAAAGGGAAGGCATTAGAATATGAAAGGTGAGGATGGTCTCCCCACTAAGACTCATCTTGCTCTTCCCCAGCTCCGCCAGCCCCGCACTGTGTTTTATTTCCGCCTGCTGCCCCTTGTGCAAGCGGGGAGGTCATGGGTTGGGAACGGGCCAAGGTGCCATGTTATCAGCTCTGTCCCTGACTTCTGATCCTTTCTGGGTGAGAAGAAGGGAGAAAGGGTCTCCTCCCTCATGGAAACATCTCAAGAGATGCCAGGGAAGCTGATGCAGCAAAGATTTCCAAGTGAAATTGTGTCTTCTGGTCCTAAAATCTGACTTCTTTTCAGCTGGATGAGTAGCCTATGCCTCAGTTTCCACATCTACAAAAAAAAGTAGTCACTCCCTACATTTACTGGTTTAAGACTCCCAACACTCAGATGCTGAAGGTCTATAAACGACAACAGGCATGAATCCATCTGTGTTGCATCTCCAGCAAGGAGGAGCTGAAGGACAATTTTGCCAGCATAGTTCTAAAGTTACCAGAAGGAGCTTGAAGAGTCACCAAGGAAAAAGAGAAGGGAAAAATAAGGAATTTGGACCAAGGATGCAAAACTGAGCTGCTTTGCACTGTTTTCTTGCAAAACACGATGTGTGAGGAGGTTGGTCTTGGTTGGACCCACCTCAGTCTGAAGACAACTCAACTGAACCCATGGCCAACGCCCACGTCTCAGTCCTGTGCCAAGGTGCCAGGGCAGGAGCAGCTCACCCTGGGAGTGGGAGGCCGTCATTCCTGGTGGCTCAGGGAGGATGTTGGGACCTTCTGCAGGTCTTTGCAGCATCTGTGGGCTGGGTGGGAGTTGTCTCTCTCCAAATCCCCTGACCACTGCCACGGATATGACACTGGAGTAAAGCGCTGGACGGGCTCAGATGCAGCGAGTTCTCTGTTCCAGCTATGCTGCAAACAGCGGAGGGCAACATTTTGCTTCCTGGAAACCCAGAGAAAGAAGTATTTTTTATGAAGAGCTGCAGCTCAGAGGCAACCTGTAATGGAGATTTCAGAAAACTGGGTGTTTCCCCTTCCACCTCCTCTGCAAAGACAAAGACTTGGCAGATGGTGGTGGTGCTTCGCAGGGCTTGTGCTGGGCTTTTTTTGGGAGCTGGGTATTCAAACCCTCACTCTCATTCTTCACTTTAGAGGTGTGAGTGATATAAAATCTGCCCATCCCAAAATCAGCCCGTCCCTGGGCTATCTCAACTTCTCAGAGCTCTTCCCACAAGCTGAGTTAAAGACCTGGGGCTGTTCAGCCCGTAACAAAGAGCTCTTTTCTCTCCAGCCTTCACCAGTTGTTGGAGTTAAATAGGCTGCGCTGAAACCAAACCAAACAAAGCCCCTGCAAAGCAGCTCCAAATCCCGGTCCCCTGGCCAGCACTCTGGATTGTCCCCGGAGCACAGGCACGGCACTCTGGTGTGCTACGGCTCTCTCCCTGCTCCAAAAGGTGGGCTGAAGCAGCAAGGCTGTGTTCTCTCCTGTGCTTTTTGCTGCTGGACATCCACGGGAGGTGATGAGGGGGTCTCAGAGTGGAAAACATGCCATGGAGCTGCTCCAGCCTCTGCCTGCCATCGCCCTGCTCCAGCGAATTTGCTCCAGACTCTGGCTACGCTGCTGCCAGCGCCATGAACCCCCCGAAGTAGCACAGGAGGAGCCCTCATGAGCACCACACGGCTTTCCCAGGTGTGGGCACCCTGACGGGACCTTTCCAAACACGCTGCCTGACCCACCCCCTCACAGCCCCTACGGGGCAGGGTCACCGTCTCCCGATTTGCGGGGCCAGGTCCGTGTCGTTGGGCACCGAGCCCTCCTCCCCCCAGCACTGCAGTACCAATTCCCTGAAGCAGCTGCCTTCCCTGAGCAAGGATGTGATGGCAGACGGGGGTCTCCATCAAGGCAGGGGGGGAATTTTTGGCCGTGCCAGCCCCTGGAGGGGCTGCTGGCGCCTGCGTCCCAGGGGTGCCGAGTGCGGGGGTTCGGGGCTCTCTGTGCAGGCAGCTCAGTGATCAAAGCGCCGAGCACAGGCCGGGGCCGGGGGGAGGAAGGCGGCGAGAGATGAAACGGAGCTAAGTTCCCTGGGTTCGGACGCGGGAGTTGGAAAAGATTCGACGGCAGCTTGGAAAAGGAGGAGAAGAGGGCCGGGAGCAGCAGCGTTCAGCAGAAAGGAATGTCCTGATGGGACGGCAGCCTGAACGCCGGCCAGGACCCCCCCTCCCTTCCCAAGGCTGTTTAAAAGCCCCGGACCTCTCCGAGCCCTTTAATTGGCGCTTTAAAAAACTTCCTTGTTCCTTGACGCGGCGAGGTTTGCGTTTCATGCCCAAAATGACTCAATTCCCCCTCTCCCCTCCATGAAGAAAAAAAAAAAAAAGAAAAAGAAAAATTCTCCTTTGAAAGGTTTGCTCGAGGCCAGCTCCGTCCCCTCCCCGCAAGCCTCGGTAGCCCCCAGCCCTCACCCTACCAGCCTCTTGTGTGTATTCTTGTTCTCCCCTAATAATCCACATCCCAGCTGCCTCCCTCTGCCTTCGCCCTCCTCCTCCCTGCCTCTCTCGCTCCCTCTTTCTCTCTCCTCCCCCCTTCCTCCCCCTTTCCATAACTCAAAAGCTTGTCAGGCTGGTTCCAGACTGCTGGCGCCAGGCTTCACTCCAGGAAAAAAATAAAGCAAAAGAGAAAGGCATGCAAGGCAAAACAGCCCCGCCACATGAACACACATCAAACCAGCCCTTTATCTCCCCGGAATGCTCTCCCCGCTGCAGAGCTCCCTACCCCGGCCCAACAGCCGCGCTCCCCATCCCCGTAACCCTAATGCAGCAGCGCCGGGCTGCGAGCGCACACGCCCTGCCAGAGACAGCGAAGGAGCAAATACAAGATCTATTATTTATCAGTGTTATCAATTATTTAGAGCCTCGGTGCAGGGAAGGGGTGGGGAGAGGAGGCCATGGAAGAGGCAGTTTTTACCCTGGTAGTTCAGGTGAGGGGGTTCTGTGTGGTCCCACCTCCCCACCGGTGCTGGGATATCTCCAAGACCATCCCTTGCATCCCACCCCACTGACACAGAGTTGTTTCTATCCCTGACCCATCCTGCCTTCAGCAGAGCAGGGCTTCCCCTCACAGCAAGCCGTGATATCCAGCTCCAGGAGCATCCCGGTTCCAGAGCCACTGGTGCCCAAGGGGAGGGCTGCACTAGCCCCCGGCCAGCCGGAGGGTAAGGGCTCACACATGGGGACCCTGGACCCTGACTCATTATCCAAGGGACCAGTCAGCTCCCAAAAATGCAAATTTTAGCATCAATGTACATTTTCTCAGGCACTTCCAACAGCACTCTCCTGGTTTGCCAGTGCATGTCTCCTCTCCTGCAGTCTGGAGGATGCACCACTCTGCTCAACACCACTCCCAGGCTGCAGCGGTGGCTGGTGCGGGGCTCTGGAGCCTCAAGTCATCCTCACATCCAGCCAACTCTGCTGGAGCTGGTTTGGCTCAGGGCAGGAAGAGGAACGTGTCCAGGGCTCTCCTCCTCATGGAGGTCTCAGGTCAGTCTTGGCCCCAAAAGGTCAAAACCAACATTCCAAACCCAAAACCCAGCCCTTGCTGCAGAAGGAAAATTACACCAGTCTACGCAGCCCCTTCCAGCTCTGTTTTCTCTTGGATTTTGGAGCAAACTCCAGCCCACCATCTTTGGGATGATGCCTGTGAAGGGTCCCAGTCACCAGGCAGGTGACACCCATGGCACCGTGCCGATGGGCACGGGTTCATCCATGGGCCACTGCCGCAAGCTCGCAGATGGCTACCGCAGCCTCCCTGCGAGGTAGCCGCCTTCCCGCGGCAGATCGCACCAAAGTAGCTACAGTGGGAACGTGTGATGAGGTGGGTGTGCTAAGAAGATTTTTTTTGGCAGACTTCAGGATGACTTTATTGCTCACAAGTTCTCGAGTCATGGCTGAGTAACGCACTCGTCGCATGTCTGAAATGAAAAAAAACCCCTTACCCCAGCACAAAATAAATAGCCTGGACAAAGAGTGTTTGCTTTGCTCCCCTTCCCTGCTCCAGGGGTTCCAAGGCTCCCACATGGGCTGCAGCAGCCACTGCCTATGAGCCTGACATTTCCCCTTGAGTTTGGGAAAAAAGGCTCCCATGCACACAAGCACCAGTCCAATCCTGAGACCTTCTCATCAGGCCCCCTTCCAAGCGATGGGCTGTGTATTCAAGGCAGAGGAGCATCACCCACTCTGACAGGATCTCTGTGACATTACTTTAATTTGGGTGGCTGAAATAGGCCTGCTGAGCCCAGACCTTTGCGTTGGAAGGTGTGACCTCAACCTGTTTTGGTCTCAAGTGTTTTCTTCTAAGGCCCAAGAGTTCTGACCCATGTCCCCACATCCCAGCCAAGCCGTGTGAAGGCTCCTGGGCTGGGTCAGGCGAGACCCTCAGATCAGCAGGGAGTATAAATTTCTGCAATGCGGATGCTGGTTTGGGTGTTCCTGGGTGCCAAGAGGGTGCAGAGAGCTGTGTTGTCTAAGGATAGAAGCATCCCCACCTCCAGTGCCTTCAGCTCTGAGAAACCAGTAGCTACTCTTGAAAAGCAGCCAATGTACTTCCAGCCTGGAAGGAAAACTACTGTCCTCTGCTCCAACTGAGTCAATGGGGGCTGATCAAATTCCTGTGGCAACTCCCTGATGAAGAGGTATCAGCTCCCAGCCTAAGCCCACAGGTGCAAAGAAAGTGCTCTCGTCTTCTCGAGGTAGGAGAATGAATGTGAAGAGTGACAAAGTGACTTCCCCAAGGTCAGCTGGGAAATGGAGCTCAGAAGAGAACCCAGGACCTGAGGTTTCTGCTGTCCAGCTCCCAATTCCTCACATCCACCCTGACCATCCCTGGGTCAACCCCTGGGACAATCCCAGCCCTCCCACAGCCCCATGGACCCCCAAAGCCTGCTGAACATCCCTCCACTGGAGGGAAAAGAAGGTCAGAAGCATGAACCCCTCCAGATGTTGGCTTTTGGGTGCCCTCCAGCCCCAAAGGAAGAGTTCAGCTGGGATGGAAAAATCTTACCCTTGAGTAAAGAAAGAGTAGGATCTGCTTTCTGCCATTTATTATCCCAGTTCTCCCACACTAAAGACTAAGAACAGATGAGAACTAGTTGGAAGAAGGGAGAAAAAACAAAATTAATTTCATTCCATTGTAACAGGTTCAAAAGAGAAGTTTTAATAAATTTTCTACTATTTTGGAAAAAAAATCCAGAAAAAACAGTCTTTATCGTTGCTGTGCCTCCTCCTGAAAGAGCATATCCTGAAGAGAAAAACAGGGGCTTAGGGAAAGGAGAAATTTCACTGAAGATTGAGGGGGGAAGAGCAGAAGGACAGGAGGAACCCTTCATTTAGAAATGTCACAGTCAGTTTCGTAAAGAAGAGAAAAATCCCATTATGTTGAGCATTTTTCACAAAAACTTTGTGTGTGTTTGTTTTTGAAAGGCTGGGTTTTTTTCCAGCTAAAAATAAAACTCCACATGTTTAAAAAAAAAAAAAAAATTAAAAAAAATCATCCTTCCCTGGGCAAAACCGAGAGCGCTGGAAGGGACAGCAGCTACCCTGGGACGGCTTGTGCCGCTTCTCGACAGGCGGCTCCGATCGCGGTGACACCGCCGGCTCCCGCTACGTGCCGGGGAAGGTTGGAGGGACGAGATCTGCCCCGCGCCGCCTCTGAGCGCACCCCGGGAGCCGGGGCGGGTCCGCAGCGAGCCGGAGCTGACGGTCACCAGATCAGGGCTGTTCCCTGGCTGCCAGCTCCTGGCTCATGGGGATGCGGGCGCCTCAGAGCATCCCTGGTTGCCGGTGGCCGAGCTCCAGAGCTGCCCCAATGAGTGCATTTGAGGCGATCCCCGACGGATGCCTCCAGGAGCCCGGGCGTGCTGGGAGCTAGCCCTGACCTGGCCCATTGCCCCAGCCCATCCTGGGGGAAAGCGGGAAGCGGGACACTGCTGGGGCAGAGCACACGGGTGTCACGGCCAGTCCCAGCTGTATCCTTTTCCCATTTCCCTTCCATGCGTGCGGCTGGGCTCCCCTCCCCGCTGAGGTCAGCTCCGGCTATTCTCTCCTCTGTTTCCCCTGCTCTTGCCATGCACTTCCCGTCTCCCTTTGAAATTTCACCTTCACTGCGTCATTCCCCGTGGGCCATTTTGGGGCTTGAGTTCACGTGGACGTGCTGTTCCCGAAGAGCCAAGGTAGGGCTGAGCCTCGCTCTTTGGGACCACTTGTGCTGGGGAGCACACGAAATAACCCAGCTCGCACAGATCCATGTTCAGCTGAACAAGCACAAGCCCAAATGCTGAGCTTGCACCAACAGCCTCGAGCAGCACAAGAGTTAGAAGGGAAAACGCCATGAAAAATAACGAGGAGCTGGGAGGAAACAAAGGCTGGGCAAAACAGGGAGTGTTTCCAGCAGATGGAGATGGCCAAATCCGGCGGTCTGCTAGCTGTGCTGGGCTTAACCAAAGCTGAGCAAGACCTGGCCGTGACCCAGGACGGGCAGAGGAGCTGTCTCATGTCACGGCCACCCACTGCCCCAATGCCACAGAATCAAGGGAAACACCTACAGGCATCGCTCGTAGGGGCAGATCTCTCCCGGGCGTTACAGATGGGACACCCAAGCACCCACTCAGCTGACACGGGGAGCAGCACTCTGCCACAGCATGAGTGAAATCCCCAGTGGGGTTTGGGAGTGAACAGCTTCCTCGTGCTCCCACAAAGCCTGAGGGAATTCAATGCCGAAGAAAGAGCAGCTGGGCTCCTCCCCAGGCGGAGCGACTGTCGCGCTCGCACGCGCCCCATTTTGGCCAACCGTCCTTTCCATGGAGGAGCCACAACGTGGAACAAAAGCTGTCCCTGCTGGCCCCCAGCACTGCCTGCCGCGCTCCCCGCGTGGCAGCGGGCCAAACCCCTTAACAAAGGAGGGCTGGAAGCAGAGCACACATTAACTCCGTGGTGGATTTCCCTTGACGGACCCCAGCGAGGAGCATCGCCCACCCCGCCGCGGCAGAGCCTGGGCTGGCAGCACTGGCAGCACGTGGCGCTCACCCATCAGGGCAGCTGCAGTGACGGGGTCACTTCGAGCTGCCTGGACCCGTGGCGTCCCCAGGACACCACTCCAGCTATTTTCCAGCGACAGCCGACGTCTGCCGGCGACCTCCTGGACACGGGCTACAGCCAAGCCGTGTCAGCGAGATGAGACACAGTGCGGAGGGGCTGCTCCCTGCAGTTTGAGGGAGGAGGTGGAGAGAATCTCATGACATGAGAGCCTGGAAGAAAGGCCTGACCCCAGGTTATAGATTTTTGCCTCCTTCGATGGCAATCACTGACAAATGCTCACAAGTACATTTCTTTGGAGGAGCACACACTCGCTGAGACGAGAAAGCTGAGGGAAGGGCTGCATGCCTTCTCCTCTGTGCTCCCCTTCCCAGCTGCTCCTGCCAGGAGAGGCTCAGCCAGCCCAGGTCACATCCCACCCCACTTCAGGGATTCTCTGCAGCCAGGGATCACATCCTGCTCTGCAGGTGGTTCCCAATGGAGAGCGGTGCTGTTGGGCTATGGGTGAAACCACAACCGCTTGCTTTGCCACATGGCTTTAAAGCTTCCCCATCCCCTTGGATTGCATCACCTCTGTCACTAGAATGTTCCCAAGCTCTCCCCTCTTATGTCCTTTCCATGCAGGAAGCTCTCATACAGTCATGGATGTGCTCCAAATCATCATAGACAGTGCTCATTGCTTGAAGACTTAACTGGATATTATCCATAAAGGGAAAAACCCTCAGTGCTTTCTCCACTCTTCTTCCAGCTCACAGATGCTCAGGATAGGGTCGATGCCTTCAAACAGTGGCACAACCATCTCTAGCCTGGACCTTGGCGGTCCTTAAGGAGAGAGCAGGGGTCTGAGAGACAAAATCTGTAGAAGAAAACATGAACCTGGCAGCCCTGTAACCCAAATCATGGTTATGATCTCCAGGCCCATCACAAAAGGCAGCAAGAAATCGGCACCATTTTGTGTTTTCAAGCTCAGAAATAGTGTTTGGGTGAGTCACAGGGATTTTTGGCCCTCTCCTGGAGGCTTCAGATTCATTCACTCTTCCTTTCTTTTGTTATTTTCAATAATCTGAAATATTAGTGAGGTGGGCCGAATCTGCAGGGTTTACTCACCACCTCCAAAGGAAAAAAAGGACTGAAAAATAGCAAAACAGCATGGCAAACCCCAAGCATTTAGAGCTCCTGAAGATTTCTAGACACTGGAAAAATCAGGGAAGAGCCTTTAAAATAATAAGATCTGGAAGGGGGGGAAAAAAAAAGAAGAAGAAAAAGAAAAAGGAAAAAGAAAGAGGACCAGTTGCCTTGCTTTTATTTCCCTGTTGGCTTTTGAGCCTGTAGGCCACTCTGACGTCACACTGCTAAGCTCGTCTCTGCAACCATGAGGTAAGAAGCCCTTAAACCAGCAACCCCCCCGCCAGTGTTCTGCAATCACACAGCTCCAAAAAAATGGAGGAAAGAAGGAAATGCTGGCATCCGAGGGAAATCTCAAGAGGTTTGGAGGACCATTCATAAGACCAAGAGGAGCATCAGTGGGCAAGGCAGAGTGAGAGGTGCCCTTGAAAGCCCCTCTCCAGGCACAGGGTGATGGAGAGCTGGGGACAGGGGTTTGAAGCAGGGCACTGAACGTCGCCGAGCGCCGGCGTGGCCGTGCCGCGTGGCTGGCTCGCTCTTGGCAATAAGGACAGTCCCAGGAAAGTGAAAAGACTTCCAGCACATCTCAGCAATTTCTCTCCACTCCCAAAGGAAGCGTGTTTATTGGAAGCCATTTTCTGCATAAATAGCCCTTTCCTGCTGTTTCCCACAAAGTCAGACTAAAATAATTTCCTAGGCTTGAGGACGCCAGCCCACAGCTTTCTAGATGGATGCACAGAACTCAACCTTGAGCAAGAGACCAAAGACATTCCCAAAATCCTGCTCAGAGTCTAAAGCAGAGGTTTTACATCCCCTCCCCAGCAGCACTTGCACCAACTTCCAGCTGTCCCACTGCATCATTCCTCCCCAGCACTTTCCTTTGGGGGTCTCAAAGCTCCCTGCAGCCTCAAGCCCATTCACACCTGACACACATCCCAGATGGAAGCAAGACCCCAAATCACTGCTCAACATGCAAAGAGCGAGGACCAGCTTACTCAAAGACCCAGGCAGAGCACACTGGAAAATAAACTAGTCTTCAGCCCCTGAAGGACTGGTGTGCAAGGGGAACAGCAGGGATGGAGACAGTCCAGCGGCAAGGCTCTCTCACCCCACACAATTTAGAGCTGATATTTTCTCCACAGCAGGGAGCTGGTGATGAGAACAGGTCCCTATTCACACATGGAGGTCCCCTGAAGGGCCCGTGCAGCAGCACTCTGGGGGCTGTGGGGCAGAGCTGAGGTGCTGCAGCGCCTGGGGCAAGGACTGAGGTGGGGTCCCCCCTCCATCCTCCCCAGTTCTGCAGCACAGCACAGGATCCCAGCAGACGCTGGAGGGGTCTGTGCCTGCGCTGCCTCTGGCTCTGCCGCCCTCCTCGGCCCCACCGAGCAGGCTGGGCCTTGGCCGGGACAGGCTGGGCCAGCACTGCAGGTCCCCAGCAGCCTTGGCAAAACAGCACTGGGAGATCACGACCACAGCCATGAAAACCACCGTGCATGTGACCCGAGTGTTCCCAGAAGAGCCCTTTCTCTGTACTCCAAGGCCAAGCAGCCCATGGATGCCAGGCTGCTGTCCTCAGGTTTAGGGCCAGCAGGAAAGAAGGAAGATTTGGAAAAGCCTCCGTCTGAAGCTGTTTGGGCACTGAAGGCAGAGGGATTGCAGCACTCTGGAACTGGAATTGGGCAGGACACAGTTAACGCCTGGTTCCTCGTGAAGGATCAGGAGGAACTTGGCTTCATATTTCATGTGTGGGATGTTGCAAGAGGACAAGGAGCCCTGAACCCCAGCGGCATGCGTTCCCTGGGAGGAGCCCACGACGTGCCCCTCTCCGTGGCCGCTCCGCCGAGAGCAGGACCCTCCCTCCCGGCGAGGGACGGTGCCACCACGCCAAGAGACACCGGAGAAACACCGAGGCCGTACCGACTCCACGGTGGCATCGGGATGCCGGCGACCGAACGCTCCGCAGCCGAGCGAGCGGTCGGGGCAGGCGGCGGAAGGGCCCCACGCGTGGCGTGGAGCTGCGGGCTCCGCAGCGCCCGGCTCCCCGGCTCCTGGGCGCACATACAAAGGCTGGGCTCCCCCAGCCCGGCTGATGCTCGACCTCTCCGTTGTCCTCGCTGCACGCCTGTCCCAGTTCCAGCAGCCGGTTGCTACAGCAACTGAGCTCTGACTAATCATTTGCGCAATGACCTTTTTTCCCCCCAGAGAGAGGGAGGGAGGGAGATGGAGAGGAGGGAGGGAGGGGAGGAGAGGCAAAGCGAGCGGAGGTTAGCAAGAAAAAGCAGCCAGAGAGAATGTGGGGTTTTTTTAGATGATGCAAGATTTTTTGGGGGGAACTGGGGGGGACGAGAGAGGCAGGAGGGGGAGAGGAAAGCAGGTGTTAAATGGATCCCCCACTCCCAGCTCTGTGCTTGAGAAAGGGTGGATGGATGGGGGCAAAGTCGGCTGCCAGCGGGCAAAGAACCTCACTGGCATCTCTTCCCTGGGCGCGGGGGTGGGGGGACTCCAACAGGGGCTAACATTGCAACCCTCCTCCTCCTCCTCCTCCCCCTCCACACCGACCCTGGCCACTGCTGAAGGGCCAGAAGTCAAGAATTTGGCTCTGCCTCACCACTGAGTGCCTGCAAAGGGCTGGTTGGCCCCAGGTCAGCTGGGACGGAGCACCCCAAACACAAAGCCTGACTGGTGGGTGGTGGTTGGGGAAGCCACACCAGAGCTGAGCTGAGCTAAAAACTCCCGTGTCAGCGTTAGACCAGGAGGGAACAGGGCCGGACTCTGCTGAGCCAGGAGAACCAGCCAGGGAAGAAACCTGAGCCCAGCTCCAGTGGCTCTGATGGTGTTACTGGGAGGGCTTCACTCCCACCTCTATTGCCTTGAGCTGAACAAGCCCAGAGTCAGGTCTGGCTCCAGCTCCAAAACAGAGTAAATAATGCAAAAGCCTCTTTCTGCAGAGCTCCGAGAAGAACATGTGAGGTCACATCTTCCTCAGTCGGTAGGAGAAAACAGTTTAGAGGTTGTGCTTTGTTCCTCATGCCAGAGGAGAGAATAGAAGTTGGTGAAACCAAAAAAGCAGTGACAAGGTCCTCCTCACCAAGGGGTTGATGGTTGTGCCCCAAGTTTTCACAGCAAAAGGATTTCAGTCTTTATCCCAGTGGGATCAGAAAACAGTCACATCTGACCTTGACCAACTGCAAAGTGCTAAGCCAGCTGAGATGAACAACAACAGTGACCAAGAGCAGTGTCACAGGAAAATGGGTTGACTATTTGGAAAGAAGGGGAAGTTTGAAGAAAAATTAGTTTTGTGGACAGAAATTCCACAACACATCCTGACAAACTGCAGTTCTGTTGTGTGAACTGGAGAAGGAGGACGTGGTATGACTAATGAGCAAACCAAGAATGAGTTATATCCTGAATGGTGCTGAGCACATGCTCTGCACACACAGCTCCTGCTGGCAGAGGACAGGGAGCTCTCATTGGGCAAGACAAATCTCATTCAAAGAGGTTTTATGGTGACTGAGGCTTCTACGTCCTTGCCCTGTCTCTCTGCACTAAAGATGGGCCCTTTCCTTAAAGCAGATCAGACAAAATCCTTGCTCCAAACACCTCCAAAAGGTCCTGGAACCAATCCTCCTCTTTCAGCTTATGCTTCCCTCTACCCATCAAAATAATGCAATGGACAAGGCATTCCAAGCAGGCGTTCCCCAGCTAGTTTGAACACCTAAAAAAGTAAAGCAAGACTCAAAAATCACCTGTGGCTTAAGGCACGTAAAGGAGAGGCCAGGTTGCGAGGAACACTACACGCAGTGAGCACCCAACATATTTCCCTTATCAGCACGACTTGGCACCTATAGAAATTCCCACCGTAGCATCTGATCCCAAACTCTGAGAAACCAACAGGAGAGTCGATATTGAGCCCACTGCAGTGCTTGCACTACATGGGCCATTGCAGGCAGCCACAGCTTGAGGCTGAGAAGACCAAAGCCACGTCAAGCTCGGTGTAAAAAGTGCTGCTGAATGGCCAGAGACGGTAACTCAGGCTTGGCCAAAGTCACGGGGCTTGCAGATCCAGCCTGAGCCCACGCCTGCCTCCAATCCCTCTTGCAGGTGAACCTGGGGCTGCACTGAGCCTCGAACACCATGTATAGAAATAAAACTCCTTTCCACCTCTTTTCAGTTAAATCACTCTGCAGTTTGCAGAGCTCCACCAAGGACAATTATTTCCAGCATGTGCCGTGCATGAATGCTGTGAGCAAGGCAGAGCTGGAGTTTCATCATAGCCCAGCTTTGTGTGCAGAGCAAAGAAGGAGGGGGAAAAAAAATAGAGGGGAAAAAAACCAACAACAACAAAAAAAAGGAACTTGGAACTGGAGGCCCCCCCCGGCCTCACCCTGATCCCGAGGAGGCTCCGCTCTGCTCTTGCTCAACCCAACACCGAGAATGAGGAAGCGGAGCAGACAGGCGGGGGAGGCGGTCAAGCTGAAGACAAACAGCCTCTGAGCCGGGCAGCTTGGAAAGCTTCGGGAGCAAGAGGGCACTGGAGCCAAGAGCAGGCTCTGTCCTGAGCCCTCTGCCTGTCCAGGCTGGGGCCTTTGTGGCCCTCACTCCAGGGCATGCTCTAGATTTTTCTTAGTCCAGGTCTTAAAGGAGATGTTCTCCAGCATGGAGCTCTGCCAAGCCCCGCTGTGCTGCCAGCCCCGATCTCGCACAGCTCAGCTGTGGCCGGTGACAGGCAAGCCCCCACCGGCCACGGCGCCCTGCTCGGGTGCCTCTGGCACACGGGGATGGCAGGGCCGAGCCGTGCTGTGCCACGCTGCTCACAGCCAGCTCTCCCCTTGCCCAGCTAGAGCCGGCTCTCGGCGCAGCCCGCAGCTCGGCACTTCGCCTCCGCGCTCTGCCGTACCGGGAACCGCAGCACCGCGCTCGCTGCAAACGGGATTTCGCATAAAAAATTAAACCCCAGCCAAGTGCGAGATGTTCCAGACGGATCCACGTGCCCGGGGCTGGTTCACAACATTCCAATGCCCTGCACCTCACTGCTCCAGGAACTTAGCTCCCCTCGCCCTATGTGCTGATGGCCACTCTCACCTGCCCTTGCGCTGTTGTCCCCATCCATGCACACAGCCTGGTCTCTCCTTCTCCAGGGAGGAAGAAATCCGGCTGAAGGGAGCCCAGGGTCTGCACAGCCCTGCTGGTGGCAGACCAAGACCCCAACATGATATTGTCCTGCTGATCTGCCCTTCTCCCTCAGCAGGCTGGAAAGGAGTTCTTTGATCTCACCCATCTTAGAGCAAAGGACAGCGTGGCAGAGACACAAAGGGATGTGTCCAAGGCCACGAGGACAGAGGAACAGGCAGAGGAGTTGGTTTGGTCCACCTGTTTGAATATTTTTTTATGACAAGCAATATTAGCTGTACCCCAGAAGTGTTGTGACTGATCAGGATGACCCCACCATTCCCAGATCTCCCTGGGTCCACCACCAAATGAGAACCAAAACACCAAGATGCACCACCGTGTTTGCCCAGTTCCTGGTTGCTCACAGGGATGGAGCTGTTTTGGGGTCACCACATCCCCCTGAGCATGTATTATCCCATATAATCCCAGCATCTTGATGTGAGAGGGGGCTATGGCAGGAGAGAAATGAGGTACCTTTTTCAGGATCAGAAGGGCTCTTTCTGGGGTTCATGAAACCCATCCCAAGGGAAAGGATTTGCCATTTCCCGAGAGAAGTGTCAAATTCTACTGGATCCCAGATGGAACAGCCCTTCAGGAGTGTCAGGGAAGCACCAAAACCTAGAGACGGACAGACAGGGGAGGGAAAATCCAGCAAACCCTGGGGAAAATTGAGGTGTTTTTTCTCTTCCACAAGGCTGTCACAAGTTGGGAGCTGGGGTGAGGAAATCTTTACCTCCTTCCCAGGCCAGGCAGCACCAGAGCCTGCCAGAGAAGATGCTGTGGGAAGAAGGGCAAGGGCCAGGCCCCACACAACCATCTATAGAGAGTGAAAATTCAGTGAGTTTACTCCCAGCTTGCATTAGGTCACCCACCAGCAAGTCACCTGTGGGACCCAGCTGGGAGTGAGCCCCTCAGAGCAGCAGCACTGGGTTTAAATAAATAAATACAATTCTGCTGAAAGGGGAGAAGAAAAAAGGAAAAAAAGAGGAATAAAGGATGTGCCTCTCCAGTGCCTCCTCCCCTCCCATAAACCTGTGTGCTATGCAAATATATGCAAATGAGACATGGAAGCAGGGATGAAATTGGCTCTCTAAACCAGCGTGGTTTTAGACTAGGGAGCGTTGGAGGCAGCTTCCTGGGAAGTTGAGGTAGAAATAGCTGCACCACGAGAGGGACAAGCAATGATGACTGGAGGGGATGTGTCCCCAAATGCCTTTGGCCATGGGATCAGCTCCGACAGAACCAGCAAAATGCAGCACCAAACCTCCCTCTCCACACCCCACTTCAGCATCTGGGGTGGGGAGGGGGGTGGAGGGAAACGAGAACTTGCTTTGCTCCTGTTTGTGATTCCACTCATGATTCCTGGGAAGGGATGGCAAAAAGCACTGCAGTGCATGGAAACCCAGGCAGCTCAGTCCAAATCAGGGGATGGCCAACACAGGCAGCTCAGGGTGATGCTCCCCAGGGTGGGCACTTTCCCCAGGGACTGCTTAAGGAGTGACATCTTTCTTACATGAAGAATGGGATCGTACAAATTCCAGCTCGTTTGTTCCAGGCAATTTATCCACCCAAGTATTGCCTTGTTCGGTAACATTTTCTCAAGGGGTTTCTGCAGAGAAGCAGGTAAAATCTAGAAAGTCTGAAGGCTTCGGGGTGTAAACACCATTTGCCTGAGCAATGCTGCTCACGTTGATAGTCAACGCCTGAGTGTTTTTTTGCTGAGAAACAGGAGGAATTTTTGTGTTAAACACTCTCTGCTTAAGAACAGACCTGGCTGCAGCAAAAGCCCCTTTCCTGCCTCCTGACCCAGCACAGGATTTTTACAGAAATAGCCCAGATGCTCTGAGCTCAATGGAAAGTTCAGGATGGACTGCCAACATCCCAGACAGCCCTGGACCACAGCAGCCCTGCTGCAGGGAGCCAGCAATCTCCATCAGCATCACTGGGACATGGTTGAAAAGCTGACTCCTGCAACTGCAGGGCTTCCCAAACCCACTCCAGCCACTGGAGATGGGGGAAGGACAGGGGAGCTGAGACACCATTATCTGTGCACTGTGAGACCAAAGGTGCAACACAAGGGTCTGTTTCATATCTCACAGTGGGTTCTGGAGAAGTTGGATACCTGCAAAGGCACTGGGAAGGATTCAAGGGCTCTCTGGTTTGAGCCCATCCAAGATGGCCAGCTCCTACCACTGCCTCTCTAGTGCCTCCACCATCATTTGCAACCCCAGCTTCCCCCCAGGAAAGTCACAGCGCTGCATTCAAGACAGCTCCCACAGCCCTGCATCTTAATTTGCTTTTCATTTTGCTTTATCTGTCTCATTAAAGGCAATCTCCAGCGACTCTGACGCCAGTCTCTGGCATGGCGGGTGCTTGTGTTCCCACTGTTGGGTTGAGCAACTGTCAGCAGTGACAGCCCACGGGTGCCACACTGTCATTTAGTGGCACTGAGCATGGAGCAGAGCACTGAGCATTGCCATCCCCTCCCTGCTCTGCACTCGCTGTGGGGTATTGAGGTGTGTTCCTGCACCCCAGAACCACCCCCTGACAGATATTATGGCTTTAGCCTCACACATTCTCTAGGTGGGGCTCATTACCTGTGTGGCTGAGGACCTCGCACCCTGCACCAGCCATTTATGGACAATGTCCATAAACCTGGGCCCTTCCTATGCCACAAACCCAGTTGCTTTACTTGATCTGGTCTATGACACAGGGACAAGCTTGAGCATCCTTCTCATTGGTGAGGAAATAACAACACTTCTCAGCTCTTCCTTGTGTTTTTCTATCCCTTCACCTGCCCTTTTTACCATATTTCCCTGACATCTCTCGGTAAGCTGCCCTGGCACTGGGGCTCCAGAACACGTGGCTGTCAGTGCACTCACTCTCTCCAACCACAATGGTGTCACACAAACCTTCAGAGTACGCAGGAGCCCGTGAGAATGGTGTTCTGTGACTCTGTTAAAAGCACAGCCTTAGCCCACCTCCCTGAAGAGAGAGTTTCCAGGAAAGCATCATGGGGTGGCAAATCCTGAAGATACCTGGCAAAGGGAAAAGAGCTGCTGCTCACCCACCTCTTCCCAGTCCCTTCCCCAACTCCTGCTTCCATCTAAGAGCTGTGTATTTCTCCCCCTGCCCACGATGCAAAACACTGTGAAGAATAAAAGGTGCAGACTAGCTGGGATTTCAAATTCTGTGATTAAGGATGGAGGCAATTTCTCCCTCCCTGGGCTGATAGAGCAGGCAGCAGATGAGGACGGCTTTTTTAGCGTGCTGCCAGCAGCTGCGATAGGCGCCTGTGCCGTCACCAAGCAGAGAGATTATTCTCTGGATCTCCCGGGCTGTTTATCAGGAACACTCACTGCTGCAGCCACTAAACCAGCTTAAATACCAAAATTAAAAAATAATTAAAAATAAACCCAAAATCTTTTCTGTAACCTCAGAAGGAGAGGGATTGGGGAAGGGGAGGTAAAAGCACCTGGGAGACAAGTCAGGGTCTTAATAAAATAGCCATAGGCACAGGCAAAACGGGCTCTGTAGCTGGCACTGCGGGGATGGCCAACCCTGGCTGGAGGGACGGAGCAGCAAAACCTGCTGGCAGGAGACCCCAGGACCTGCCTGGAGCAGACAGCTGCCAGCCTCAGCCAGAGGGCACATCACTGGGAAGCCGGGATAATGCTGGCAGTGCCAATGCCAGCACATTTCCCTGGGCCTGCCTTGAGCTTCATGGGATGGGGAGCACCTGAGGAGCAGCAGCTTCGCACCATGGCCAGGGCGGCCGGCTCCGGTACCCGAGGAAGGGCGGCAGAGTGATGCTCCCTCCCCATGCACAGCCAGGGAGGGAGTGGCACGTGTCAGGGATAATAAATTGCATGAGAGTCTGGATCTGGGAAGTGCATGGGAAGAAAAGGCACGAGGTCTGATTTCCTTGGGCATTCAGAGCCTTTGAAGATCAGAAAGCAGCTAAGTGCAAGGCAGGCTTTCAAGCTGCCAGTGCGGGTTTAGTGGTGGGCCTGGGACTCCCCAGGGAGCAAGAGCTGTAGAAGCCCAGCTGCCAGGTCAGAGCCTGCCTCCCAGCCACAGGAAGGTAAATGGCAACAGCTCTGTCGACACCACATGAACATGCTCCTCAATGGGCCCTTCACTGGCACCTGGGTGCGAGCTGGGGAGCATCAGGCTGCTTGCTCAGGGCTGGCTGGGTGCTCACTGGTTCTGGATCATCCCAGCACATCCACCTGCTACCATCCCTTTCCTTGACTCCTGTTTAGACAACCCACTGTGCTGGGGATGGTTTCATCTCTGGTACCAGAGGTAAGATGACCAGGAGAGTCCTCCTTGGGCAGAGGGGTCCCTACCCCACTTCAGAGGCAGAGTTGGATCCTCCAAACCTCCCACTCCCCTGGAATTCAGGACAAGCAAGACCCTTCATGGAGTTTCTGGCAGTCAGGGAGTGTCCCAGCCACTTGCATGAAAGGTTAAGACCACTTTCCAATTAGAGAGGCAGGAGCCATTGCAATAAAGCTCTTCTGAGGGGATATTAATCAGGGCATCTTCCTCTCACGGAAATGCAAATCAGCAGAATGGAAACGGGAGTGATTAGAGCCAGGGAATAACACAGGCACATCGATCCCAGCTCCATGAGCAGCAAGGACCATGAGGGCACAGGAGAGATGCCCCACGCTGCCACTTCACAACTCAGATGGAGGAAGGGGGGACCCACAGGCTCCACCTGGGAATATTCAGCATCAGGTTTTCAGGTCATCACTGGTGCCAAGGCCACAGGAATGGCACCAGTCACAGCAAACCATCCCCCAGGCTGGCTGCAGGGCTTTGGTCCATCCTCATGCACCCTCTCAGGAGCAAGGATGGCGAGGGCACACGGGCTGGGCACCTGGCAGGAGAAATGGAGAAGACACCAGCGAGGGCAGCAGCATCACCTAAAGGATATAAAAAGGAAAGCGAAGGGATGAAGAGCAAAAGGTGATGCAGGAAGGGGCCAAAGCATGCGCCAAGGAGGTGGGGTGCACAGAGGACCTCCCAGCCCTTGCCCAGGGACGCTCCGCACCGAGTCCGGAGACGGCTCTGCTCCTCACGGCAGGAGGCATTAGATCCAGCTGAGCTGCTTCAACGCAGCGTGCATGTAAATCAGCTGGACAGGCAGAGAGGAGAAAAACAAGGGGATGAGATAAGAGGATAGAGAGAGAAGCGAGGGGAGGAGGAGGAAGGAGAAAAGGGGAGGGAAGGAGAGGAGCAGGTGTGCAGAGAAAGAGAAGCAAAGAGAGGGTAAAGGGAGAAAGGGAGAGGGAGGAGGAGGGATGAGGAAGCAGAGAGCAGCAGAAAGGCAGGGTACTGGGTGGGGGTCTGTTGGTAACTGGTCACACGTTCAGGCCAGGGGAAGCCACGGGCAGCGGAGCACAGGATGAACAGGATGGAGGTGCCACACCATGACCCAGTTTGGGCCAGGGCAACCGTGGAGTTGGGCACCCTGCTCCTGCCTCTTGGTTTCCAAACCCTGCAGCAACTCTGGGACCCTGCTGGGGTCTGGGATAAAGCAGCACCACACTGTTATTTTTCAGCCATGAGGGAGGTGCCTACACAAATGGCTAGTCTGGCATCCTCTAATCCCTCACCTGCAAGCACAATGCCTTCAAATCACCTATCCTGAAACCTGGTGTACATTTATGATGGAAGAGTTGGTGGGTATCAATCCGGAGGTCACCGCATCCAGGGGATGAAATGACATGGACATGTCACTCCTTTAAGTCAGGAATATCTTGTGAAGCACAGTGAGGGACTCCTGGTAAATAATTCCTGGGCCTGCCTCTTTCAGACAGGGAATTCAAAGGCTAAATATTATTACAAAACCCTCAGGCTTTGGATCAGCAGCCTCTGAGAAGTTCTCGTGACTGGGCAGGGCACAAGGATCCCCTGACATCAACATGCACTAAGCAACCAAAGCTGATGCAAATATCATCTGCTGTAATCATGACATCACCTTTAACTACACAAGGGATGGGAATGTCGCCACATGCGGACTCCTGACATCACCAGCAGAGCTGGAAAAAGATCTGGAGCAGGATGATAAAAAAAAATTAGTCCAAAGGAGGAAGATCTCAGCCTGGAAAAGCAGCAGCCAGAGAGGCACACTTGTGGCCTCAAGAGGGTGAACCAAGATTGATTGCTTGCTGCGTCTCCCAATAAAGGAATTAGGAGATATCCAATAACATTAAGAGGCAGCAGGTTCAAAAGAAACAAGAGGAGACGGTTCCCCACACGGTGCATGGTTAAGCAGTGAAGTCCTTGCCACAGCTCTCTGGGGATGATTAAAACTTATGTGTTTACAAAAATCAACTAGACAAATTCATGGGAAATCCATTGAGGGGTATTAAAGATGAAATGCCACTTCAGCCTGGGGAGTCCCTGAGCTGCCATGTGCTCAGGGCTGGGAGATGCTCAAGAGATTCATAGGTGGCGGTCATGGGGGGACGGGCAGGGGACAGCCGGAGCAGGGGACAGCCCTGCACAGCTCCTCATGCTGCGCCGAAGATGGCAGGCGACATCTCCGAGCCAGCACACTGATGTCCAGAGGTTCTGCTTCACACTCGGGGTGATCTCCAGAGTGAGCCGGGTGTGTTTACAGCCCAGTCTCGGGGGCACTGCTCTGCCCCACAAAGTCCGTAAGAGCGGGACCACACAGCGCCACTATTACCATCACTGGTTTAACGCGGCATGGAGCCACCCTTATCCTCACCCATCCAGCAATGGGCTGCGCTCACATCCCTTCACTGAACACCGATTCCCAGGATCCCACCAGCAGCCCGGCTGGACACAGGGGCCATCCCTCGGGAGCCTGGCCACGCACTTCCCTGCGCGCGGCATCCCTTCCACGCACGCCAAGTCCGCGCACGTAGCAATCCCAATTAAACCAAACTGCCTCGCAGAGGGGCCTGGCAGCGCTGCATTTATCAGCCTGCCTGGAAGGGGCTTGTGCAAGCTGTCCCCCCGGCTGACGGATTAGACAGCAGACAATTAGGTTTCAGACACACACACGCACACACACCGCGCGCACGCAAGCAAAGCACACGCAGGCACACAAATCCTTTCTCTCCATCCATCTGCAAGGCCGAGGTGGCCGAGCCCAGCTGCGCGGCCGTCCGGTGCTTCTGAAGCTGCGTGCAGCTGAATAAGAACGAGCCCCCGTGCCTCGGCTTTCAGCGCCCGCTCGCGAAATGAGCGAGAGGTCCCCAAAGAGATGACACAATTGCAATGGAAATTATTAACCCTTGGCGGGCCGGTTTCGCCGCCTCCTCCCCGCTCCTCAGAGCCGCAGCTAGCCTGGCGGCAAACTCCCACTCTCCGGGTTTCAAGGACAAAGCCGGAGCGAGTTAGAGCTCAGCTGACATCGCAGGGGACGAGCAGCCTCCTGCGTTTGTGCTCCGAGGTGAGCTGGGCTGCTCTGGAGTGCGGATTATTTCAGATGCATCCCTTTGCTGCCGGGAAAATCCCAACTCCTGGAAGTGGGGATGGTGTCTCAACATGAGCACCACTTCTGCAAACATCCCACCAAAAGCATCCCCTCTTGACCAGGAACTATGACTGCCATGTGCAGATCCAAGGTGCAGCACAAGCCAGCGTTGCTCCTCAGATTGTTCTTTCCGAGGGCTACTGAGAACAATAATTCAATGTTCCAAAATTAATTGAAACGTGAAATGGCTAAGATAGAAATGGAAAAAGCCCGGCTGGCTTCTAAAGGCAAAGCCTGCACATCCTCTCTGGGAGAGGATTTCTGATGGAATCAACAAAACAATGGATAAAGGGAAATCAGTAGATATAATTTATTGGGATTGTCCTAAAGCCTTTGATAAAATCCCACATGAGACGCTATTAAGGAAACCAAGCATTACTGGGCAAGATGTGAAATATTGCTGGGGAGCAGGAAGCAGTAAAGTGGCACAAACCAGTGCAGGAGGAGATGGTTAATGCCATGCCAGGATGGAGGAAGACGGAGCATGGCCGTGCTCCGAGCCCAGCTCCTGCCAGCATCAGGAGCCAGGAACCAACGGCCTCAGGAAGGCAACATTGTGGATGCTCAGGGAACACCAAAACCCTCACAAAAGCAGCCCCACAAAGTCCCTCACTCCTCACAGTCTCTCCCAGGCTGTTTGTCCTCCCATGGGGCAGGGGTATGGGAACACAAGCAGCCTCCATTCTCCCTCACACCTATTTGAGGGACAATATGTGGAACACGACACCAAAAGGACCATGTCAGCCCCTGGCCTCACTCCTCATACTCACAGCCCTTGATGTCCCCAGGTCCTTTCAACCATCCCTGTGGAGAGGAGAAAGTCCCAGGAGGGCAAACTCCCATCCTGTGTTAGGAGTGGGGCATGCTGGGAGAGAGAGGATCCTCTGGAAACTCCACACTCAGCTGTGCAAAGGGCTTTCTAAAAACAGCACCATGTTTTAATTTTTCTTGTAGTTACTTTCTGAAGCAAGGGAGATTAGATGAGAAGAGCCCCTTTTGGTCCTTGGTACCCATATCACTCTGGTAAAGGATGCAGCTATCTCCAAGACAACTGATGCTGAGGTAGAAATATTACAAAGGTAACTCAGCACATCCCTCAGACCAATTCCAGCAATTTTTTTAGGTATGTTTTCACAAGATACAGGCATAAGCCCTTTGTGTTACAAGATGCATCATCCACTGAAGTTAGAAGAAGCTCTCCAGATGCACTGGGGAATGTCTAGATGTTTGCCAAGGAAGATTGCTGCTCTCCCTGAGCTCTGATTATTATTGGCAGCATAACAGTGAAGACATGAGGATGGACCTGGCCTCACAGAGCACATCACACAGGAATTCAGGACTGCCTGGAGGCTGCCACATTCGTCGCCTGTGAGCAGCTGGGTCACAAAACCGGCTGTGCCCCACACATGAGCTGCTCCATCTCCAGACCCACCAGCTTTTTCACCTGCCCCAGCAGCGCTGGCCAGAGTCTCATCCCCTCCTTCACCAGAAACCAGTTCCTCACTTTCAGCCTTAACTTAATAGTGGGCATTTTCCAGTCACTTGGTCATCAGCCAACAATATCTGTCAGTGAAACAGCTCCTGTCCTGCCCTGGTGCTCCACGGCCCCTCATTTACTAGATTTGCGAAGCTGAGTTTGCAGAGTCTCAGGAGATGGGCCATTCACTGCTTCTCCTTGGGGATTGTGCCATCATTTCATGTATCAATCCATAAATCAGCTCTCCAGGTTTATCAAGGACCTACATGTTTCCCTCTGCAGCACTAAGCAGGGACCTGAGGAGAATTTTCTGACGACTGCACTGCATTTTCCTTTCCTCCATTCATCCCATTACCCATAGTTATATCCCTTAGACCACTCTAAATAATTACTCAGTTGTGTGTTTATGACCTTCAGATATTTGTCCATCCCTGGTTTAAGTGAACTCTTAGTCAAGCTATGCTTAATATTTAGACTGCACAGAGCAATGCACATGTTCAAAATACATCCAGGATGTGGTGGGGAAGTCAACAGAAAAGGTTGATCCTGCACCATGTGCCACAGTTCCGAGGCCATTTTTTAGTTCCAGGCAGCTTTCTGCTTCCTCAGTATGATGTGTTCCCACTAAAAACCCCAATACCTGGAAACCTCTCCATGCATGCTTCCTGCCTCTGTCCTTGGGAAAAAGGGAGTGCAGGGACAATTTATAGGGGGTGGTTCACGCAGAGGTGTGAGATGTCCAGATAAAGCTGTTCACACACCTCCCTTGGGAGGAAGAACCGGGGTGTCCGCAAAACACTTCTGGGAATTACAGGGAAGGGAGCAACAAACCTTGCAAGAGGAGCCAAGCTCCAAAATAACAGCTGACGAGGCCAGGAGGATCCGACGCTTTCCTTTGTGCCAGGAACATCACTGACATCAGGAGGAATTCCTGTTCCCCTCTGGCCTCCCAGGGACGAGAGCCTGGGCGAGGTGAGGGTCAGGGCCACAGCGAGGGATGGTGAAACTGGCCCCAGTAATGGAGATTTACTGCTCGAGCCCCGTTAGCTGGGCCATCTGCATCCCAAGCATCAGCACAAGTTATCAGAGACCACAGAGTGATGTGGCACAGGCACAAAGGCAGGGAGAAGTGGGAGAAACTGTAAAAACTTCTTCCCATACGGGATGAAGGTGGGAGCCCCAGAAAGGTTTCTGCTGGAGCAGAACCCAGCTAGGGAAAGGAGAAAGGGAAGGGCACACTGAGCTCAGGGATAGCAACACAAACACGCCGGTGGTGCACAGAGTGCATCTGCACTCCCAGCTCCATGCTCACACCGAGGCACGGCGCTGCATCTGCTGCAGAGGCAAGAAAAGAGAGAGGTGGAGGGAGGAGGAGGAAGAAGAAGCAGGATGAGCTCCTCAACTGCAGCACCGCCAGCTTCAGGCATCCATCTGTCATTGCCAAGCCCCAAACAAAATTATGAGGAGGGTCTATAAGAGTTTGTGTCTGAAGAGTGCTCATTTGGGTGGTTATGGTGTATCTTCTGCTTCTTGATGCTTTATGAGGTCACATTTACCTTTATTGCTTTTTTGCTGTGGCCCCGGGAGGTGGAAACACTACCTTTATTTTTTTACTGAAAAGTAAGATCTCCTCATGGCCACCAGACTCTGTAACCTTAACTTTAAAGTAAGTATTTGTGATAAAGCAAAGAGCCCGGGTGGGTGTCTCCATTTTGTGGGGCAAATCCTCCAGGGCTTGGCACAACACCACTTTCTTTTCTCCTAACCATTCTGGGTTTCTATTCCCTTTCAGTGAGCTTGGGTTCAATGTTTAGACCCAATATATCCCATGCAAGAGGCCCCAGTCTGACTCACAGAGGGAAATGACTCGCTGTGGTTATGAAGCACCACTTTCCATAGAGAGGAAAACAATCCAGCACATGAAACAAAACCTCTGTCCATCCTTAAAACTGGGCATCACCTGTCAGGAGACAACAGACGACCCAACCTGACCCACACATCATCTGGGAAACAAAACTTGGCTTGCATGGGTAGAAGTGTATTTCCACCAAACCTGTGCTAGTCCCTGGGCTCTCCAGGTACCTCCCAGATCCTCCACCAACGACATGGCCCTAACCCTGGACCCATTTTGGTCCTCTGTGTGTGACTTGGCTGCCTTCAAACCTTCTGCCCCGAAGGGAATAGACCTGACCACATCCAGCCCTACAGAAGAGGATCCTTCACGCTTTCCCTTCAGCCTTCTGCCCCGAAGGGAATAGACCTGACCACATCCAGCCCTACAGAAGAGGATCCTTCACGCTTTCCCTTCAGCCTTCTGCCCCGAAGGGAATAGACCTGACCACATCCAGCCCTACAGAAGAGGATCCTTCACGCTTTCCCTTCAGCCCCCCACCCCGGCACTGCAGAGAAAGAGCCCCCCAGCCAACCCCTCGATGGCTCCTCGGAGAGGGGCGTTTCTGGCAGGAGAAGATCAAACACTCTGAGGGGAGGAAAGCAAAAAGAGAAACGAAGGAGGACAGAAATAGGGCCGGGGATGGAGGAGACTGCCGGGCCAGGCTCCCGCAGGTCTCAGCCCGACCACGGGCTATTTTCTGCCTTTCCCTTTTCCTCACCGCCGCGTCGCCATGGCAACCCCATCAGCTGAGCGGCTCCGCTCCCGACTCTGCTTCCCGCTCCGTGGGGATTTTTGGGGTTTTTTTTCCCGCCCCTTCTTCTTATCTTGATTTCCTGCTCGAGCCCCATCCCAGGGAGACTCTCGGCCAGTGGTGAGCAGAGACTTACAAGGGATGCTCATAAAGTGCCCCTTGGACTGGCAGGACCCCCAGCCCCGGGAGGGTCGATGGTACCCACCCAGAGAGGCAAAGCACCAGCTTTGGGAGCACTGCCCTGTGCCAAGGGGGTCCCCCACACCTCTCACTTTCCCTGTCCAGCCCTGGGAAACATTTTCCCCTTTAGCATCTCCAGCCCCAGTGCCTCCAAACAGCTCCCATTGCAGGGAGCAGGTGTTGGCAGCCATCCCATGGGAACAGTGCTGCCCTGGGACACGGACATCACCCAGGGAAACCCGGGAAGAAGCCCTGTGCAGGGTGGTGGACTCTCACTGCTGGGGAAAAGTTAAACACTGTCTGGTATAACTCCTGCCACCAGGATACGTCAGTCTCCAGAGGTCACATCCAGCCCTGTTTTCTAGGGCTCAAAATGGCTAAATGTCTCATTAAAAAAACAGCTGAGCCAGAACCTTGGGTAACTCCTCGGGTTTAGAATTAAACAGAGGGAGAGAAATATAGCAAAGCCAAAACTGGTGACAGAGGATGTAGAGAGGTCGGAAGAGGAGGGAAGAGGAGGAAGGAATAAAAAGGCTTTCCTGTCCTCCATTCAGACAGCGTGTCGAGGTGTGACAGGAGCCCTCAACAAGGAAGAGGGGTTTTCAGAACATCCCCTGACATCAGATACCTTCTTGTAGTTACCATCACTGCTCCCCTTCTGTCTTTGAAATCCCCAACCTTAAACACAAAGGAAAATCTCTGCCTCTCTGAAAGCCTGAGTTTGAGGAGACCAGATTCATCTCCAAAGCATGCTCTCCTCTTTCTTGCCTAGCATTTGGTCCCGCTGAGCACTGGGCTGGCACATCCCCAGAGCACCATGAGCTCATCCCGCCTGGCCAGCTCCTCTTCAGCACAGAGGAGTCCCTTTGGGGTGTTTTGCACTGGTTTTGGTGCCTTCAGAATAGCTGTGGTTGGAAATCAGAGGCTCGGTTAATCTGACCCTGTCATACATATCAGATGTGCAGCAGAAACAGCCCTCCAGTGAGCATTATCATGACATTTGGGGAGGGTGGGGTTTTTTCCCCCCTTCTTCTCTTTTTTATAGCAGACATCTGCAGCAGGAGAAGAGGAATAGAGGAGAGAGGAATGAGAAGAAACAGCAATTCTTCTAACAGCCAAATCCCCGTGACTCAAAGCCCCCCAAATCCCAACTTGCTCCGAGTGAGACCAAAACCCCTCTGGAGAGGAGCAGCCCAGTGGGACTCCGGGTGGCTCAGCACAGCCCCCTGGCACCAATATCCCTGCACACATCCGTGCCAGACTCCGCGTTTCTTTAAACGCAGAATCACACTGACTTCACTGAAGGTGCAATTTTGCAGCCACTTGCTGGGGAAGCAGAGTTTCTTTCCATGTGGTTTAAGTCAATTAGGAGCAGGTTGAAGCTGAAGTGAATTAAGGCATTCAGCTCCAAACAGGAGTGTGTGCCTGGAGGAAAAGGGAGGGGAAGGGAGCTCTGCACCACTTTTAGCTAATCCAGTGCAACGCAACCGATATAAATCCAAGGACAAGGCAGCATCCTTCATCCCTCCTCCTCCTCCCTGTTCTCACTTTTTCTCCCCCCTCCTTGCTTTCCTCATCCTTCCCCCATCCCCTCCCTTAAGAATTCTTCTCCTGCTGTTCATCTCTTCCCCACTTTCTCAGCTCCTCCCGGTGCCCACATGCGCGAGGGGGCTGGGAAGCAGTTGGAGATCAAACTCCTGGCAGCACCGAAGCATCGGCCACGCCGAGAGCCCGAGACAGCTCCGGAGCAAGGAGGCAAAGGAGTGGGATGAGGAAAAAGTGGGTGGGTTTGGGGATAAGCAGAGCAACTGCTTGCAGCCTGGGAAGCTCAGGATATCGGGCAGCAGGGAAGAGTCTGATTTACAGCACCAGGAGCGCGCGGAGTCAGCCAGAGCCCCCACACAGACCTGCCTCTATCCAGCTCCTTCCAGGACACAGGGGAGGGAGAGCTGCAGTGCCCAAGGGACTGGTCTGATAGCACGGGAACAGCTCGGCTGGCTCAAGGAGGGAGCTGCCCCGTGGCAGCCATCACCCCTTGAGTCTTTGTTGTCATCCACAAGGACATCAGCCAACAGTTTAGAGACCAAATCTTAGGGTGTTTGGAATTGTGTAAGGACACTATTTATGCAAGAAGATGCATTAACATGGGTGCCACAAGATGTTTTTAAAGTCTAAAAACTCCTAAAGTACTAACTTCCTCTATCCCCATCCCCACTCCCCCCTCTTTAATCTCCCAGCTTAACATCAGGAAATAAAAGCAGCACTGTTTAAATTCCTCTAGACCTCATCTAGCCACTCAGGTGTCACGGCCCCTGCAAGAAGGAAGAAAGGAAGAAGTTCCTGGCCCCACACTGCAATGACAGAGGACCCTGTGCACACCAGCAAACAGCTCCAGCTGCTGTTAGCAGCTTCCCTGGGCAAGAGAAAGGGCACAGAGAGGGTGAAGCAGCTCCAGACCTGAGCTGTTGAGTTGTACTGGGTTTCAGTGATGTAGAGTATCTGCATCTGTCCCCTGCAGACATCAGTGGGGCTTCCCCAGAGGCAGAGAAGGAGAAGTTGACAACCCAACCTCACAGAGCTGCTCAGGGGCTGTTTGGGAGATGCCAAAGCTCTGCAAAGGTACCTGCCTTGCTCCGGCTTCTCCCAAGGACACACACGGCACAAACAACCTGCACAAAGAAAATGCCACTGGAGCAAAGCCCCACACACCCTGCTCTGCATCACAGAGCTGCAAAATCCTCATCCCTGGGTGCTCCCTGCAAAAGGGCAAAGGCACCAGATATTTCCAGCAATCCCTGCTGCAGGTCGAGCCAGCAGCACTGTGCAGTTTGTCTCTGTGGTTCGGGGCATTGGCTGCTACCGGCAAGAGAGGGAGGAACTGGGGGGGGAGAACAGAGCAATCACAGCAGAGGGACAGTTAATTAGAAAAGCTGCCCGATTTGTGGACTTGCCAGACAAACTTTGGGATGTCCCTCCACGCCTTATCAATGCAAATGAAGCAGGCGGACCGAGGGAGGTATCCGAGGCTCCCCATTGGATTTGTGCCCAGATAACTAGATGACAAGGCTAGCCCCCGGTGCTCCTGCAACCCTCTGACCCATCACTGCAGCCTTTTAGTCTTCACCAGCACCACCTCGGACAAAGATGTGGGAGCTGCTGAATGCTGAACCCGCTGCACTTGTGAACAGTGTGCCTCCAGGAGGAAATGTGGTGTGGGCACAGTGGTGTAAAGGAGCTGTGACCCATCACAAGCATCCCTCCCCTCTCTGCTTCCCTCCAGCCCCCTCAGCATCCCTGCACACTGAGCTCCTGGGGACACAGCCCTGGCCCACCTTGGGACCACTGGAGTGCTGCTGTGATCTCCTCAGGCATTAAAAGCCCTAAGAATCCCAAATTTATTACCTAAATACAGATTTTCCTCAACACTATCTGGTTAAGCACCCTAAAGAAGCCCTTCCCAAGAAGGAAAAGCAGGGTGAATCAACCCTCCCTGCACAGGGTCTGTTCTCTGTTCCAAGAGACATCAGAGCTGGCATGGACATCCCAAGACCTGGGTGCAGGAAGCTCCAGCCAGAATGATGTGAGGCAGGCATATGCTAAGAGAGGAAGGCTGGACACGTGGGACAGGAAGCCAGATCCCATTCCTGACTCTATTCCTGACTTCCCCCATAACCTTGGACAAATTCCAGGGGCACCAGATTTTCAGACAACTTCTGTTCCCTTTGAGCCCACACTTACGTGGGCAGAGCCTGGCATGGCAGGTCGCTGAGAGGGCTGGAAAGCCAAAATCCATTCAGCACTTTGGTTCCTCACCTTTCCAAAAGGCATCACCAATGCTGCCTTTTCTGCCACCCCACTTCCAGCTGGGGTGGCAAAAAGATGCTTCAAATTTGTGCAGCTCTCTGGGAGGTAGAAAATGTCCTGGTGGTGTGGGGGAAAGGTGTCCAGGAAGAGAAAAGCAATAAAGAAAACCCTCCTTAAAGAAACCAAACCAAAGTGTTGGGTGCTTTTATGGAGCCAGGGTGGAGGGTGAATTCATGGGTCTTGTTCTCTTGGGGGAGATCAGACACACTGTTTAAGCACAGTAAAAACCTACTGTGTTGAAGTGAGTCCCTCACAAGGGACTTGGATTTCTCCTGGATGCTCTGAGGTGCCAGAAGCCCAAAGCAGACCCAAAAGGGGCAACATTTGTGCTGTTTGGAAAAGGGAGATTGGAAAAAGCAGCAGCAGACAGAGCACTAGATCTGTCAAACCCCAGCATGCTGGACTGGGCTGGCCTTTGCTCTCTGCTTTGCTGTCCCCAGTAGTCGTGTAGCTGTCACCCAGCACAGCTTTTTGGGGACCCTTTGGGGCAGGGCAGCAGGGGCGAGCCAGTACCTAATCCTGCAGCATCAGCTCCGACCACTCCAGCTCTGACAGCAGCAGCAAGGAGGAATGGAAAAATACTGAAAGGAGCTGAATAGAGCTCCCTTCTAAAGGGGCTCAAACCACGCTTTGGACCCTATTTCCCACCCTTGGTCCCTTGTCTTGACAGCTGCACAGTGTCTCCATAGGGAGAGAGCAGATTCAAGCTGCAAACTTTAAAAAAAAAAAAAAAAAAGAAAAAGAAAAAAAGGAGAGAGGGAGCGAGGGAGCGAGAGAGTGTCTGACTACAGCCCTAAGGGCTGTCACAACAGATAAAACCTCAGCCAGGATTCGCAGTTTGAGCTCCTGCACGCTAATGCACAGCAGAGCTAAAAATACCAACGTGTGGAAAAGCAGAGGCTGCTGTTGCTGCCTCCCGAGCTGATCGCAGACTCCAGCTTCCCGGCCAGCCCAGAGCAGCCAGATGCACGGCCACAGAGGGGGAATTGCGACCCCAGAGAGGGGCAGGGGCACCCCGGGGGTCTCCCCCACCACCCAGCTGCAGGGCTGGCTCTGCTCATGCAGTGCCCGGCTGAGCCAGCTCGGAGAAAGATCTGGGTTGGGTTTGTGCTGATGTGAAGTAAAATATCTGGGCCATGCGCTTTCTGCTCTGCAGGCAGAGGGATGGCAGTGGAGGGATGGAGCAGCCTTGGGGAGAGGGGCTGACGCCAGAGAGAGGGAAGAATGGAGCCTGCGAGGAGGAGGAGGAGGATGCAGCAAGGCTTCAGGAGATGACAAAGAGGTGGGACAGCTCCAGAGCCCCAACTCTGGGGCTGCAAAACAAGCAGCCCAGTGCTAATCCCCAAAGTCGGCCTTGTATGAGGTGGGAATGAGCTCGTGGCTGTGTTGTCACACTATCTCCCGATTTATCCAGCCATCTTTGCCCTATCTAAGGCCCGGGAACGGGAACATACTTTACCATGCACTCAAATTCAAGCATGCACTTAAAGTCTCTTTTCTTCAATGGAGCTGAAGGACGAGCTCAAGGGTTCGCACCTCATTAGCTGCCTTCACCAAGGTCAGTTCTCTGAACTGGGGCTGGCTCAGGGCCCCCACCCAAACCTGGGGAAGGCACCTGGGTGTCCCCAAGCTGTTACACCTCCTCCTGCAAATGCAAAATCCACTGCTCCTGGGGACAGCCATCCTCCAAAGTGCTGATTAACACCAGGCACGGAGCAGTCACCATGCTCCCTGTGTCAGGTTTGTGTGGTCCCCATCTCATCCAGCAGAGCAGCCGCCTGCCCAAAGGCCCCAGCACTGCTGCCCAGGAAGGGCTCGGTCTAATTTTGGAAACCATCAGGACAGTGAGGACTCAGATGGTCTCCCTCAGCTCAAGGACAGAATTCTCTCATGTTCTGTGCACGCTCTGCTTGGTCCCGTGAGTGGGACAGACATGACCATCTCAGGGTCACTTCACCCCAAGACCTGGAGCCCAAACTTGACCTGGGAGCACCAGAAATAGTTCCAGAGCCCTGCTGCCCTGGCTAACATACTCTGTGCTGACTTCCTCATAAGAATCAAATCCTCCCCAAAATCGGGGGGGAGCATTGATCAGCACCCCTGTTCCAGCCCAGTACTGCACCTCCTGCAGTGCTGACACACCGGCAGAGTTCACAGCCCAATTACCCTACACATCACCCAATCTCTTTTCTACTCACAGTCACATTCAAGACACCAGTGCAAAGTCTCTGTGGATCTGTTTCAAGTTGCGTTATCAGCACATTTGGCATTTTCATCATGCTTAGGACATGGTCCCCTACAAAAGGCCAATTTATTTTGAAAGCAAACCCTGCCTTAGGGGCTGCCCTTTCCAGCAGGCAGCACCTTGGGCAGGGCAGAGAGTCCTGCTAAACCCAACAGCACTGACCATGCCCTGTACTGGGGCACACACCCAGGGAAGGAACTGCCCCAGCTCCAATAACCCAAATTTCTCATCACCTGGATGGGTTATTTTCACCATACCAGTGCAAGCCATGATAGCAAATTGGTTCCTGAATAATAACTATTATTTAGATTAATTAATTGATGTTTCCACAGTGTGTTGAAGAATTAAGAAGAGGGGGAGGTGAGGGAGGGAGCAAATCAACAAGAAAAAAGCGTTACCTAAGGCCAGGGAATGAACGCCATGCAGGAAGAGAAGAGCAGGTTGTTATAGTAATTATAATGTCAGTATTTATGGATGAGACCAAGAGGGTTCCCCCAAGCACTGGCTGCAGCTGGGTCTGTCTGCAACCAGCTCTACTCGCACAGGATGGGGCAGGAAAACTCCCTTTCTGAGCCCAGCACAACCCATCCAAGCTGAGCATCAGCCACTCCCCTGTAAGTCATTCTGCAGCATGACAAACTCCCAAAACAAAAAAATCTGGCTTTCCATCCCCCCATCCCACTTCCAAATCAAGGAGACACTTGCCAACCAGCCAGCCCAGCCCCACACTTCTAGCATTTCAAGGGTGCTTCCAGTCCTCTTTTTTTGCTGCACACCAGCACATTCGTATTATCTCTACACTAGATATATAAACCTTACACATCACCATCCAGCTATAAGCCAGTGTTGGCAAATATCACAGCACCATCACAAGGTGTTGCACAACCTTTTGACTTCCAGAAAGCCCCTGGTCCCAGAGCCATGAAGTTATAGAAGAAAAATTTTAAAAAGGAAAAAATCAAACCTCTTCTTTCATTAAACAAGAAAATCCTCAGCCCTCATGGTTAGAGGCAAAGACTTGGAAATATGAGTTCTGAAAATACAGCTCCTAACCACACAGGAAAGGGAAAGCACATAGAAATCAGAATTTTTCACACAAGTTTTATAGCAGATTTCTGATCTGGGGGCGACAACTGGCATTACAATCACGCTCCTTATTTGCTTACATTTGAGCAGACAAAGAGGATGGTTCCCAACAGAGCAGCGCTGACAACCAGGAGCACTTTTCCAAACAGAGTCAGCTCCAGCAAAAATCCAGATGTCCATGGAGATATCTGTGAACCAGCCATGATCCCACTAACAAGGAGCCTCATGGCCCAGGGAAGTCAGACATGCAGACACCCTAACAAAAACTGCAGCCCCACCCATGACTCTCAAAAAGCCCCAGTTCCTCATCTCTTTGGCCCAGAAGGTCACTGGTACCCACCAACCCTCCTGCCGACCCATCAGGCAGCTCTCAGTTAATTGAAAACCCTCCAGAGGCAGCTGCACCAGCTGTGGTCACTTGAGATGGTCTCACACTTTTAGCCCTTTTGAGGAACCTCTTTGTAAAGCAGAGGTAAAGAGGTGTTGAAATTCCACCTGGAGACACAGAGCTGCCCAGCCCAGGGCCTGACAGCAGGTCCTCCATACCCAACCTCCTGCCTGAGGTGTGGAAATCCCAGAGCCATTTCAGCTGTGGCTGCTGCCCCTGGGGTGAAGAACCAGGCATTCCTACAATTCAGAAACCCCAAACCCTGCCTTGGCCCGAACTCCTAAAGATGCTCCCCTTGAACACTCCTGTCCCGAATTCGTCAGGCCTCTTTGCCAGCTCTGGCCTCTTGAAATTCTGCACACTAATAAAATCCTAACTAATTTACATCCAAGATGGGGAGTGAGTGGCAGCTGTTGCTATAGAAACCCTCTCCCGAGCCCTGGCTCTCAGTTGCTGCTCCAAGATGAGAGACTGGAAGCCAGCTTGGACCCCAGTCCCGATGCCACTGGTACATCCCATAGTGCCCAGCCAGTCCCACATGGGCTGAACCCGGTGCTGCTGCCCCAGGTCCCAGTGCAGCAGGGAGGACATGGTGGCCACCACAACCACCAGCCAGCCCCCAGTGTCCTGTCATCCCCCAGGCTCTGCATTTCCCACCCTCCATCACTGAAGGGTCTTCTTTTCCTGCCACCCTTCCTGAAAGCCATTAACCACCAGCTCTTGGAGCCAGGGGCTGCGTGACAAACCCCGCTCTCACCTGGAGAAAGGAAGATAAAGATGAAAACAAAGCAGAATTGCACCCTGAGCTGCCAGACTTTGGGGAAATGCTGGAAAACCCAAGCTGAGGATCCCACCAACAGAAGGAAAACTTGTAATGTGTTTAATACTTAATATAGATTTGTTTTTTCTTAAGCTGGACTCATAATTATTCAGTGCATGACCTCTGGACGGGTTAATTCTTTGGATAGATAACAGCGCCTTACACAAAACCTTCCCTCAGCTCTGAGCAGCCTGTTCCTCAGGTCTTTGCTTTACAGAAGGAGCTCAGCTTACAGCATGAAACCTGCACCGATCACCAGGGCTGCACCAACAGCTTTGCTGGGAACGGAGACACCACATCTCCATGGTGAAGCATCCAGGAGTGAGCTTCTGCAGCAGAAAAGCAATCAGAGGACATGGTCTCCCTGAGGAAGGGAAGGAAGCAGCTCCCCTTGCAGAACAGCAACAGAGGATCCAGAGTGACTGTCCCACCTCCTTCACGCCAGAGCCAGGCAGTTGCACCATCATGGGCGCTGCACACCGAGCTCTGCAGACCAGGGACTGGGGGACAGTCAGCGTGTCTGGCCCGAGGGGCTGGATCCCGCTCGCAGTCACCCGGTGTACAGCTGCAGAGAATCAGTTCCTGAACTGACACACCAGGGAGAGTCGAGGAGCAGTGAGCACACACATCCTGGACACGTGCTGGGGGATGAATGTGCTTCCTCCCCCATGGATGGGTTTCTCAGGTCTTCCTGGGGGCAGGATCCAGCCCACAGCACAGATGCTCCTGGGCCAACCCCTTTTTCCCCTTGGTTGAGATGTCAAGGTTGTACGAAGGTTGCTCAGAGGAGACATCTCCCTTGTCCCCTACGTATGTGCTGTGACACACGGGCAGTGTGAGTCCAGGATGGGGATGGTGGAAGGCTCCTGGCCCAGCACCCCGTCCCCAGGGACAGACGGTCCCTGGCATACCTCAGGAGTTATTTATTCCTCCCTCCAGCCCTCAGCTGCCTGCTCCGTCACACAGGGAAAAACTGACTCAGACCTTCCCAAGATAAGGCGACCACATCTGCAGCCCAGCTCCCCAGGAATGCAATCAAAATAGCGACCGGCAGCCCAGGCGGGGGAAGGAGGGGGGGCAGCATTTTTTGCTGTCGACTCCGACCCCCTGATGGACCGTTGCCATGGAAAGCCGGCAGCCAGCAGCCCCAGCTGGGGTCTGCTGAAGGATTTTTCCTGCTTGGCCTGAGGCTAGGGCAAGGGGAAGAGGGGGAGATACCGGGGAAGAGCTTGCATCTGGCTGCGACAGCCCTCCCCTGCTAGCAGGTGTGGAGCTCACTTCCCTCTTGGCTGGAGCATCCCGAGATGGTTTGTGATCCAGCATGGCTCAGATGCTGCTGGGCAGTGTTTGAATCCTGGTGCAGGAGCACGGATAATAAACCCAATAAATCCAGCTCAGCGTTAATGACAGAGGGACCAGGGAAGGGACAGAGAGATGGTAACCTCAGAGAGGGCTGCCGTCCTCTGAGATGGTGAGGTCTCTGGGGCACCCATCCAGCTCCTCTCCCCTTCAGCCTGTTTCCAATCCCTCATTTTTGCATGAAGAATTAGGACAGTAATTTCTCTCCTGCAGAGAGAAACAATACAGGAGCTGAAGCCGACCCCTTGCAGGCTGCCTGAGCAGGCTGACGTTTGGGGAAGATTTGTACAACTTTCTTACTGTGGAAAAAACCCCCACGGTTGGAGGTTGCACGGAGCTGGGCACTGCATGATGGTTGCTTGCCCCAGTGCATTGAGATGAGGTGGAAAAGGCCACAGCCTGAAGCTGCCTATTTACACCAGAGCCTGGATCAGACACTGCAAAATCTGCTGCCAGCAGCAAGCACCCAGAGGAGCTGCCACCCCTCCCGTTGCCTCGCCGGGAGCTGGCAGGAGGGGACGGACAGCTGCTTCTCCATAATCATCTCTCCACCACTGACAACATGCTGGAGCTCATTTTCAGAAGACACCTTGGGAAGAAGAATGCATTTACAACAGCAGAAGCACCAGGAAGAGCATCTCCTTCCAGAAAGCCAAAGATGCAGCAAAATAAAATGTCGCTTCTTGTTAACCCTCGCCTGTACCTGAGCAAGCAGGAAAAAAGTTGTTGGTCAAATCCTACCCACATTCACAGTCCTGGAGCTGTGCTGATTGTCTCAGCAAAGAGACAATGGCTCTTTGGAGACCTTATTGACTGAAAATCCTCCCTGAAGGAGGGACCATGCCCCGGTTTGAAGCCAAGACTCACTTTCCCAGATACCTGCTGAGATCCCGGTCCCAGCAATCACCATTCCTGGCACCTCTCAGCTGTCCAGCACATGCGTGGCATGCACAGCATCCAGGATGGGGGATGAGGTGCAAAACCATCGGCTAGCAACCCCAGCCCAGCTCTAGTTTTAAAAAGCTTCCCTGGCCCGGGAAGGGAAGGGAGAGCTGGAGAAGGTGAAGGGAAAAGGAGGGGGAACGCCACCTGCGTATTGATCTGACGATATGAAATGGGTTTTTCTTCTGGTTCCTGAGCTGGAGACAGGAACCTATTGAATGCAAACCTCAGCTCTCCCGCTGCCCTGGTTTCAGCCACTCCAGGCTGCTGTTTAATTAGATGAGCATTAGCAGAAAGGCAGCTGGGCAGCTGGGAGGGGCCAGCTTTCTGCACCCCGCTGTCACCCACCTGATGCGAGCGTGCTGCTGTCAGAGGCACCACTCAGTTCTGGGTGTCCTCCTGGCTCCCCCGGCAGCCAGGCTGAGCCAGCCAGGAACCTGCCCCAGACACACCAGGGAGCAGACCTAGCTGATCCTCAAGCCACTGGGACCCCAGCTGCCCCCAAACAATGCAATCATTAACCCTTTCCCCCTGAATTTCCAGCAGTCCCACAGGAAGCCCAGCGATGGGACAAGGTTTCCTCTTGCATCAGCCTCAGGTTCAGCTCCCAGTAATGACCTGGGAGCCAAAGAGGCTGGAGTGTGGAGCAGGCTGTATCCTATCTGGGAGAAATTACAACAAAGTCGTGAAGGATTTGCAGCTATTTTCACACTCCTTTTCCCAGATTAACACATGGATCCACTTTCTGTTCAGCAGCCTGAGAGCGTATTGTTTTGTCTCTGTCGCAACCTCACACTCCCACATCCCAGAGCTTTCCAGCGCCCCACTGATGGCTATGGGATATCAACAGGAATGGAGGAGCTCACTTTAATTAGTGTGCACTTCTTAATTGGGCTGCAAGCTCCCCAGCAAGTCAGATTGTATTTTATCTTCATTTTACAGACCTGGGAGCAAGGAAACAGCAGGAAGACCAAGGAATATGACCAAGGGTAGTCAGCAAGATGGTCAGCAGAGCAATGCAGAGATGCTAGGAGCTCCCCCATCCCCATTATCTGCACTGAACCCAGCAGTGACAGTACCTGGTGACAGCTCACCAAAGCCCTCTGTTTGCAAGGAGTAGCAGGAAGATCCCATACCCACTTGCATAAATCAGCCTCTCTCCCTTGCTATCAGTGGAGCGGTGCAGATTCAAGAAAACTGGGTTAGATCCACATTTATATTAGGATGCAACACTCACAGGTTGAGCAAAGTTCCCCCAACTATCTGACTGATGCCAAATCCCACCAGAGAAAAGACCCCGACCAGATGAGGCTTTATGTCAAGGTTTTACCAGGGACACGGGACAAGCTCTCATTACCTGTTGTAAAATAACCTGTGCCACAAAGCCAGGATGCAGCTGTTTCAGCTGCTTTCAGCAGAAGACATTATCTGTGGTGCAGATAAACCCAGTTCAACCTTACCTACAGCCCCTCCACAGCAGTGTCAGCACTCAGCTCACTGCTATCAGCACATCTGCAACGCATCCATGCCAGAGCAGCCTCATGCCTGCTGGTTTGGAGGGAGAAAGCCAAAATTTTGCATTGTCCTTCTCCAGTGGAGGTCTGGTCTGGCTCCTCAGAACTGGCCGTGGTGGGAGCTGGAGCTTTCAGCTTTGATTTTTCACCCTGCTTCTCTGTCCTCATCTGTTTCCATGCATACTCATTCCCAGGCCAGCATGGAAACACAAGGAGAATTAAATGCCTCTGAGCTCCCAGGTGAAAGTGGGACATGCAACAACCCCATGTTAATGCATTTCCCCCTTGCTCTCTTACTGTTCCTCATCACCCTCGAGACAATGATTTCATGCTGCATCTGCCCACTGAGAGATGTTAGATGGAGATGCACAACCCACCACAGGAAGATGCCGTGTCCCAGCTCTAGTCCAGCAAGCTCCAACCAGCTGTGTGTTATTCACCCCTAGGTCTGAAACCCCTTCATCTAGCTCAGGAAATACGCTGACAAATATCTATGGAAAATAAGGAGAATTTGGGAGTGGGGAGCCTAAGGGTCAGTGGAGACTGACAATGCTGAACCGATCGGTTCCGGGATGTGCTGGAATGTCTGGTGTTGGCTCTGGGGCTGGCATCCCTCCGTGCTGATGGGAATGCGAGATCAGAAGGTCTTTCCTTTGGACAAATCCAAAGGATAAACTTTCCCTGCTGTGTCACAAGGCCCAAGGCAACAGCCTCCATGCATGATATGCTTCGACCGCTGAACCCCACCAGTGCACACATGAGCACCGGAAACCTCTCACAAGGAAAGCAGTGAGCACATCCCACCGAGCAGAGGTGGAGCCCCAGCAAGAGCTGCAGGGAGGCTGTGCCAACACCGCCGTGCAAGCAGGCAACAGTCCGCAAGCAGAGAGAAGGAGAGCTACAGGCGCCGATGTCCCCCTCCGGCTCCCAGCATGACTCACATCGGTTGCCATGAAGAAGTCAACATTTGCATGCAGCAACCCCACGGTGGAATGAGAAGCTCCTTCAGCTATTTGCCGGCTCTCTGGGGGAGGGCAGTGAGCGGTGGGACCTCAGGGGCCAGCCTGGTACCAGATGGCAAACTCTGGCATTTCCACAGGCATCTCCAGGCTGCTACCAACGCGGTCCGTATGTGCAGCACACCCCAGACGATGCTCCGTGCAAATGAGATGTTCAAAACAGAGAAGGGAGTCGGGCACCCGGCTCCTATCAGATTTAGTTCTCCTTCAGCTTCTCTAAATTCGCAGCCTCAGAGCTCCCCACCCTCATCAAGCTCTGCACAGAATTAGCTCGACATGGAGTGGTCGATTCTGGCTTGGGAGCAGCGCCCGCTTGCACCCACTCGACACACCCTGCTCGGCACAGAGCGGGTGTGAGCGCACAGAGGCAGCCCAGTACTGAGCTCTGTCAGCCCCAAAACCAACACATCCACAGGCACTTTCTCCCAGCATGGATGCACCCACAGACGTGTTCTCCAGAGCGATGCTCTGGCCCCGCAGTGGGGTGGCTGCTCCTGCAGGCGTGTGAAAAGCCCCAGCTTGGGAGAGAGGGGGTAATTATATGCCAGGGGAGCAGCTGATTCAAACCCTTCCTGACCCCAGGCTGAAGAGTTCTCCTGATCGATCAAGAAGATGCTCTTTCATTTTCCTCAAGCGTTTCGCTGATGGATGGAAAAATCAATGCCCCACAGAGGAGTCTGGAGGGGGGTGGAGCAAGGGGAAGAAAGGGAGAGAAAGGGAATGAGGAATGGAAAGGAGGAGAAGGGAGAGGGGAGAGAGGAGGGTGCTGTGGAAAGCAAGGGCTGCTGGAAGGGGTGGTGGGAAGGCAGATGGGCTGGCAGCACCTATGGCTATCACCTGCACCTGAGGTTTGGGATCTCCTCCCCCCATGGAGGACCTTGGGCAATGCAAAGCTTCTCCCAGCTGCACACCATGGAGCCAGGGCACCGCTGGGCCAAGAGCCTCCATCAGGCTGGTGCCTCCCCATGCCAAGCACTGCTCCTGCAGCTTTGATGAAGGGCCCAAATCTGTGCCATGGGGTCCCCCCTGCAGCAACATTGCTTGTTTCCATGGAAACACCTCCCAGTTCCCCATTTGGGGACAGCCTTGGTACCCACAGTCAGACGAAACCCTCAAAGTCCACAAGCCTTTTGGATGAAAATTCCCCATGACCTTGTTTTTCCTTAAAATTGCCTGCTGAGATCCCCTAGCTCTGACTCACTATGTGGGTGCAGCTCAAGTACCATCTTTGGGTCCCATCCTGCCCACACAGCTCTGCAGGGTGCTCTGGGCTGGGACAGGATCCCTAGTGCCTCCGTGCCAGCAGATCCTGCAATTCCAGCATCTTGCTGGGCAGAGATGCTGCCAAAAAGGACTTTATCCCTTGGAAGGGAAATCTTTGCAAAGACCAAGCTAAGATCTGCACAACCCATTTAGCTCCTCAGTTTAGGAGTGCTGTGGTTTTCAGAGAGGTGGTCAAGCCCCTTCATTCATACTTGCCAACACCAGTCACTGGAAAATACACTCATAAATCTCCCCTTGGGTTAGGGGAAAGCCAGGCCCACACCACTGGACACGGATGAAGTAGCAGCCTGCCTCAAACAGTTGGGGTTTTCCAGTGTTTTCTTCCCCATATCCTATTAATAATTAACACAACTGCAATGAGACCAGCTTTTAAGAGGCTTCACTGCCATGGGCTGTGTTACAGTCCCTCTTTCAGGAGCAAAGGTTTGTCTGTTACCACTGGAAACAAGGAAGGCTTCAGTCTCAGCCAGGGATGCCATCCTCATGGGAACCTGATTCCGTGTCCCCACTGGGCTGAGCTGATCCATCACGCTGCCAGAGCCGAGGTGACGGAGCCCTGCCAGAGCAGCCCATCCTCTGCTCCCTCCCAAAGTTCCACCCTGTGTTAGAGACAACTCACTGGGCCATTTTGAAATCTCCACATTCTTTTCAAGGCTGACCTGGTGTGAGCTCAGGAGGACAAGCGAATGCTCTCCCTCAAGATGGGATTTGGAGGTCAAAGGACAGAGTTTGGGGGTGGTGGGTGGTCTCTGCCTGCTGATGAAGAACCTCACCCCCTGGCACCTGCAAAACAGTGAGTGAGCAAAGCCAGAGCAGCACATTTTAGGCCACTCTGGGGGGTGCTTTCCAGGATCTCCCTTTCCAAAGAGCTCATTAACAGATCACCCAGCTCCAGAGCTGCCCAGCTGACCATGCTGTGACAGGCTGTGGACGAAACTCCGGGCTATCCAGGAAGGAAGGACAAGGTTTCAAGCTGTCCCCAAAGCCTAGGATTTGGCTCAAGTGATCTCCATGCCTCCAAACACCCTGCTTGGGAGAGAAGCAAACAGAAAACAGGGGATGTGATAAAAGCAAACCCCTCGGCCCAACCAGCCCTGTCTCCCAGCAGCCGCCAGCCCCCACCGCGGGCTGGGGCCCCACTGGCCCCACGCAGAGCGGCCACACCGGCCCGGCTGGTTGGGGGAGGCAGAGCAGGGCCTGCAGCAGCCCTGGCAATAAACAGCTTCCACATGCTCGTGCTGTGCCGAGCCCTCAGCCCCGACATACCAGCACACTTATTCATCCCTGTGCGAGGGGCTGAGGCAGCACCGTGGGCTGCAGCCCCTCCTGGGACAGGGTCCTGTGAGCCCCCCACGGTCCCTGGGGGTGGGGGGAGCCCGAGGTGCCCATCCCACAGCTGTGCCACAGCTCCAGTGGTGCTGCGGGACCCCCAGGCCAGCAAACTCCCACTGTAAGTGTGGGCGCCAGCACCGGCAAACCCCCTCAAATCTCACTTTAATTGGATCCCCAGTTTCCGTCATCCCATGCTGTCTGCATCCCTCCAGGCCATCGTGCCATGCTTCTCCTTCGCTGAGGACCAGTTCAAACCCTTACCAGCCTCTCCCCCCACAGCAACACTGTCCTGACCCTCCCTTGTCCTCTGTCCTCTCAAATTAGGGGTTGGGAAAATGTTTCAGCCCCCAGCCCTGAGGCAGAGGGGGATCAGTGCTCTGCAGAGCCTGCAGCTGTGAGGATGTCTGGGACACAGCGCCCAACGAGATCCCAGTGCTGCTCCATCCTGGTTGGGACTGTCCCATCCCACGGCCTCTGGGGATGATAAACCCCCTTTTAGAGGCAGAGAGCAGGCAGAGCTCCAGCTCACTGGCATCCCGGCGGGTTTACGAGGAGATTTTCAGCAGCACCAGGAACAGTCCCCGGATTAGAGCTACAGGCTTCAAAAGGAGCTGCCGAGCGCGAGAGCCGAGGGCTGGAGTCGCTGCGGCTGAAAAGGGAATGCTGCACATTATAAATAGCTGCTCACTGGCAGCACATCTGTTTCAGACAGCGGCTCGGGAAGGCTGTGCGTGTTCTGGTTTGGCTATTTTGGGGGAAAGAGATTTGAAACTCACTCATTATTATTGTTCACCCAAGAGATGTGAATGATGCCTGTTTCTCCTTTGCCTTTTCAGAATGGAAAGCAAAACGAGGTGAGTTTCAAAGCACACAGCGGTGTAAGGTTCTCTGGGAACTGCAGCTCTTGCTGGGAGATGGTACAAGCACCCCAGTGACACCTGGATCAACGGGTAGTGCCACAAAATAGGGCTGGCCATGGGACAGGGAGAGCACAGCTCTTGTCACTGCTCAGCCATAAGCCACCTTTCAGCCTTGGGAAGCTGTGGGGGTGGGAGGGAGAGAGGCAGCTGCAGGCAGCAATGAGGCCAAGGGCGGGTGTCGAGGTGAGGCTGAGTGACACTCCCCAAAATAGCGTGGGCTCACCTGCACTCATCAGATGGGACTGCCTTGTGGCCCTGTTGATGCCATCATGTACCCCCACAGCTCTGGTCCATCTCTGCACCAGAAGAGATGCCGGACCCACTCTAGGATCGACAGCAGTGCAGAGGAGCAAGGCCTGGTGTCAGGATGAAGGCCACAGCCCCAAGAATGGTCTCGAACCACCAGGGCAGGGGACAAAGGGATGTCCCAAGCCTGGCTGCCCCATCCCTCAAAGGGCCGACATCCCACAAGAGCCCACACCAAGGAGATGTGGGGTGCCGCTGAAGCAAGCATGCCTGGGGGTGAGGAGAGGAGGACGAAGAAGCGCCCGAAGCCCGGTGGCGTTGGAGCAGCCCCGTGGTGCCCAGCCCGGCCCAGGCGCTCCCATACAGCCCAGCAACGGCTCATTAATCACTCGGCACCACGGCGGGATGGAGGCCCTCACCGACCGCCGCCAATCCCCGCGCCGTTACCACAGAAACAACCCTCACCCTGCACAGGCTTCAAAGGGTTTTGTGCGTGTGCCTGTGTGTGCTGCTCCGTCTCCCCCCTCCCCTTGTTGTTTTTTGTGTGTGTGTACGCAAGAAAGAGTTGGGTTTTTTCCTCTTTCCCGGGAAGCGTTTGGCACTGGGGCTTAGCTCGTGAGAAAAGCGAGGGCAGGATAGACAGACAGACAGACAGACAGATGAACCAGGAGAACCAGCCACGATAGCCCAAAGGCTGGGGGGATCTTCTGAAAGGAGAAGGGGAAGGGTTGGGGGGTACAGAGGCAGCTGTGGTGCTAACGAGTCAAAAATAAATATTTATACGGGTAGAGTTTTAAAACCCTATTTTGCATCGTTATAATAAATTATTCATCTGCCTGTTTCTCCCCGCCCGCCTCTCATGGTAGGGAGCTGTGAAAGGGGATGATGCTGCAGGGTGAGTGAAGGGGGTCATGGCTGACCAGGACCCTGGACCCCTCCAGCACCCCAGGGAGAGGAGGCAGGGAGGTCTGGGGAGGGAAGCAGGGACGGCACAGATGCGGCTGGACCCCGACACAATCATGGCAGTGCCAGATGGGAAAGGGTGAGGAGAGGTGGGTGTTGGGAGCAGGCGGCTGAAGGTGCCCAGGGGACTCAGCGACCTCCCAGCCAGCAGTGTCAGAAACAACGTGGCTGCTCATGTGCTTGTTTTGGATGGAGCCCTCTGTGAGTTTTGGGCTCCCTAATTTTTCTTTTGGCAAAGACAGCAGTTCTCCTGATGCCCTGCAGTGTCCTGCTGAGGAGGTGGGGATGGGGAGCTCTGCAAGGAGTCCTGTTTCCCTGACTCCCCCAGATCCCTGGCTTCCTGCATGTCCTGGTGTCCCACTGAGGATGGGCACACACCTGCTGGCATTGGTACAGCTCCCATCCCTCTGCCCACACTCTCACTGCCAGCCCAAGAGCTGAGCCAAAGGAAGCCCCACACCACCAGCTGAGACAGCACTGCCAGGAGCCATCGGTCCCTTCCCATCTCCACCTGTGCACTGACACGTGCCCAGCGCATCCCTCTGCAAAGCTGGCAGCAGCTTCCCATCGAGGGCCTTGAGCAGCACCTCTGAGCCTGCCCCCTTGACCCTTCTGGGTGTAGCAAAATGTTTGTTTTGTCACTTTTGCACGTCCCAGTGCTCTGATGGCAGCTGCCATTGCCTCCACCAGTGTATGGGGTTTGAAAGAGCCACCAAGGAAAGGTTTGGGAAGGAGAGCCTTGCCCTGACTATTTCCAGGCTCGCTGCAATTGCATTTGCTAGAACTCCTGCAACAGATACAAAAAGCAAGGATAGAGAAAGGCATGAGCCTGGCTGAGCAAGCCACAAAAAGCCCCTTGCCTAGCTGGAGGCTTCCGGCACATGGAAGGGGAAGTAAGAGGGCTGAAGAGGATGAAAAATGATCTTCTGGATCACCCCACTATCCCTTGACTCCCAGCCTCTCCTGACAGCTGCTCATCTCACTTGTCCCTCCAGTGACTCCCCAGCAGCCTCCTCTGGTGCTACACCCCCCAGGATATCTGAACATGAAACCTAAATCTCCCTTGTGCTATAGTTTAAGCTCATAATTTCTTGTCCTACCCACCGTAGGACATGGAGAATCATTTATTCCTATCCTGTTTGCAGCAGCCACTGACATATTTTTGAAGGCTGTTATCACATTTCACCTTCAGTCTTAGACCTTTTCATGAAAGATGGAACAGAAACACAGGTTTGTGACGGGGAGGAAGGACAGAATAACAAAGAGGTTTTTCTGGATCACACAGAGAAACCAGGAAAGCCAGTGGAAAGGCAGGGAGCCAAGGAATGGGGAAGGAGAAGCCTGTAACACCCTGAAGGATCTTCAGTGCCACCAGCCAAGCCTAGAATATAAAGGGAGATGCTGGAGACAGCAGGGAGGAAAAGTGAGGACACACCTGGACAAAATGGGCCCGGGATTCTCACGCAGGGTGATGTGGCAGTGCCCAAAAGGGCTGTTAGGACTTGGCTGCAAGCAGGAGAGGAGCCAGCTCGACTTACTTATGATGGTACCAGTATGAATGGCAGGTAATGTGCCAGCTTGGCCCTAAGATGCAAGGAGGACAAGAGACATGAACAACAGACACACAACAGTGTGTTCCAATATGCTTATCGTGCCTTTGCACGGCTGCACATGTCAAAAGTACTTACGAGAAGGAGATAATCTAATTTGATAAGGGAGAGGGTAGAGGAGTAACACTGTGGGCACAGATATCAGGAGCAGAAAACAACGGAGAGACTTCA
>VWPU01012328.1:143136-165617 GCA_013398955.1 Callaeas wilsoni | reverse complement strand
CTCGCCGCCGCCGCGCCGCCGCCAGCAGGTAACCGTGCCCGCCGCAGCGCCAGCCGCGGAGCCGCCAGCACAGCCATATTTGATGGGGTTTTTTTGTCGCTCCGGAGGCGGCGGGAGAGCAGTTTCGTGCCGAAGGTCGCTGCCTAGTGGAAATAAGATAGTACGTCATTAACATGGCGCCAAGAGCCGCGCCGCTCGGTACGGGGCGAGGGGAGGCGGCCGAGTTGCGGCTCCGCTATCCCACAAGCAACTTGTGCGGGGCTGGGGCGGGCGGAGGCGGGAGGGGAGGCAGCGCTGCCGCCCGGCGCGACCGGCCGGTGCCGGCAGCGGCGGCGGCTCCCTTTTTGTTGCGCTGCGGGCAAGTGGGGACCGCGCAGCTCCCCAGGTGCAGCGGCCAAGCGAGCTGCCGCCGCGCCGTGCCGCGCCAGTCTGTGCCGTGCATTGCCGTGCCGCCGGCCCTGCGCCCCAGGCGTCGCTGCAGGCTGCGCCGCGGGGGCAGCGCCGGGTATCGCCCGCCGCGGAAAGTAGGAAGCCTTGGAGCAACTTGGTAGCCAGATGGCAATGGCAGAGCTGAAGTCCTGCTCGGATACTGATGTGTAGGAAGGGGGTGGAGGAGAGTCATGGCCACTGTGTGTCACCGTGTTTACCCAGATGCCCACGAGACCCGCCGCCTCTCGCCGCGGGCGAGGAGCGGTGTGCGTGGGAGAGGAGGTGTTCGGTGTGCAGGAGCAGCTTTGTTTCCTTCCCCCTACCCCCCCAGTCGCACTTGGATTTGGCTTGTGGGGGGGGAAAAAAAAATTGCTTGGAAAGCATAAAAACTGCTCATCGGTGAAATTAAACAGAAGTTGCCTTCCGGAGCGGGAGAGCCGCAGCCGGTCAGCCGCCTGCTTGATGGGCGCCGGTGGGTGCTCCGCTGCAGGCGCGGAGCGCCGGGCTGTCAGGGGTGGCCTTGTTCCCCCCAGGCGGGCGCGCGGTGTCTCCTGCTGGAGAACAACTTGCCCGAGCCCCGACGTGCACGTGTTTGAGAGTGGGAAAAGGCGGGGAAATGTGCGCGGCGCTGCCCGGCCCCGCCGGGGCGCGGGGCGGCATCGGGGCAGCGGCTGGCAGGTGCACGGCGACCCCGCCGCGCCCGACCCCCGCCCCGGCTGCGGGAGGCGAAGCGGGAGCGGGGCGGGGGGCGCCGGGCGAACTTGGGTAGGACGCGGGACCCTCTCCCGTCGCTCGGCCCGTGCCCGGCGCAGGCCGAGGGGCGAATCCGCGTGGCCGGGCCGGAGTTTGTGGGCGAGGGAGCGGAAAGGCGGCCGGCGGTGTTGGGGCACGAACGTAACATCACAGGGGGACCGCGGGGAGCGGCGGAGAACGCCCCAAGTTGCTCGGGCGGCGGTCAGGGCAGCTCCGCGATTTGGCTTTGCCCCGGTGCCTGGCGAGCGGGACGGAGCGGGGCTGCGGCATTTCTGTGGTAACGGGCCGCTCTCCCCGGGGAGGTGAGTGCGGTTCCAGCCATCATTCCACTTGTTCCTGTTAGACAAAGCCACCCTGCCCGGCCCTGGGCTCGCGTAGTCGCCTGCTCCGAGGAGAATTTTGGTGGTGTTTGGGGTTCTTTTGGGGAGGGGATGTTTTGTTGTTTTGGTTTTATTGGGGGGGGGGGGGGTTGGTTTTTGTTGTTTGGTTTTTGTTTTGTTTTTTTTTTTTTTTTTAAATTTGCTTCTCCCTTCCCGTTCGCGCCCGCCCGTTCGTTCTCGATAGGATGATTTTAGGAAGGGTGGAGGCAAAGGGTGTTTGTTTGTTTGCACCGCCTGCTGGTTGGTTTCCTGTGACAAGAGGTGATAACACAGTTTCCAGAACTGTCTGGGAGTGGGAGGAGAGACAGACACAGAAAATGAGCTCGTCTCCGAGCTGCCGCTCGATCCGCCGTCCCGTCCACCCCCTCCATGGCAGCGTGGCCACGGGGGCGGGCGGGGAAGGTGCCTTGGCCGTTTTCGGCAGTGGCAGGGCGCTGAGGGAGAGGCGGCGGAGCCGGGGGCACCAAGTTCGATTTGCAGCCGTGGCCGAGCGGATTGGTGCGGCCGGCGGCGGGGAGGAGCGGGAGCCGGGAGGGAGGAGAAGGAGGGGGCGAGCCGGGCTGTTTCTCATGGAAGCCGGCGGCCGTGCAGCTGGCCGGGAAGGTGCCACCCCCGCGGGGGAGGTGTAGCTCGGCGGCGCCCGGACCGGGAGGCTGCTCCGTGACCTCAGCCAGCCGCCGGCCGTGCCCTGGCGGCTCCGGGGTCGCCGCCGCTGCCGCGACCCCTGGGCGGGCGCGGTGCGGGGCCGGAGCGGAGATGGGGTCGCTGCGGGAGGAGGAGTATGAGCAGAGCCGCCCTGAGCGGCACTCGGCCGGGCTGGAGCCGGCGGTCGCGGTGAGCCTGTGTGCCGCTTTGGAGGTGACTCCCGAAGCCTCGGCTCTCACCCTGCGGGAAGGTGGCTCCGGTCCCGCAGCCGTGGGCGCGGCGGGGCGGCCGAGGCTCAGCGCACCTGCGAGCGGCTCCTGCCGCCGGCCAGCTTCTCCTGCCGGCTCTCTCCGGCTCCTCCGCTGACCGCCTTACTCTGAGAAAGTTTATTAGGTTCACCCGCAGGTGAAATGCGGGGCATCCTGAGGTCTGTCAGCCCCCCAGTAAAACAGGCCATGGGTGACCTGGTCTGAGTGGGCGCACATAGCTGCGAGAGACTATTAGAAATTCCAGTAGGATTTAGTGACACATTTTAGTTGACGTTTTAATGTAAAAGACTGAAGATGCTTTTATGCCAGCCCCATTTTTTTAGAGAAAGATTTAGCTGTTATTTGGAATGATTTCCTTTTTAAGCAGGTGTTGTCTTTTAACTAAGTCAGAAGCTGCCCACACTTGCAAACCTAAAACCTTCATAAAAGTTACACCAAAATATGCTTGTTATGATTCTATTTCTAGAGGTTTCTCACACTCAGTGGGATATTGTTGAAACAACAAAGATTGTATGTTTTAGTGGCAGGATTTTCCCTCTGGCTTCAGATACCACTTGCTCCCTGCTTTTGAGCTATGTTTAATACATATGTTTAAAATAAAATAATAATAATAAACTCCCCTTTCCTCTCACAGCTGCAGATTTCCCTTCCAGCTTCTCTGGTTTCATTCCCAATTCACAGAACCTAGTAAAAAAAAATACTTCCAGTCTTTCCTCAAATGTTTTCTCCATGTGGTTAGTACTGCTGCTTTGTGCTCCTGTTTTCAGCTGGAGATGACCAAGCTGGCACCATTTCCTAGGTGGAAGAGATGAACTGCAGTGGGTGCAGATTGGGTTGCATTAATTCACGGAGCCCAGTTTGTGCATTGCACGAGATTTTGGGCAGTCAGCTTCACCCCCACAATTTGGGCATAATTTGCTGCCACTGCCCAGGTAGTAAGGAACATTATGAGCTGGCTTGCACAGGTGCATAAATGAGCATGTGGATTCCTGTGTTGGGTTGCTATGGCCAAATTGTGCTTCTCTCTTGCCTTGTGAAGTTTTGAATAGGTGTGCTGAATTCAGTAGAAATATTCCTTGAGGAGAACATACTTGGCCTTGTTTGGCCAAGTAGTTCTTTTTTTTTTGTGAGATTTGGAGGATTTTTTTTCTCCAGATTTAAGGTCTGTGGCTCTTTGCACTGTGGATGGTGCTCCATAATACTGTAATCTTTCAGTTAAGAACTCGCCTTGTGTCTTTGTGACTATAAAATATTGCTGTGAAAGCTTTTATGGAATTTTAAAGTTTCAGGTGGATTTTAGTAATACAGCTTATTTCCGATGTGCTTCCTTTTTTTGGTTTGTTTTAGGTCTAGGATAGAAGCAAAAAAGCTTCTTGTGATGTCAGGTGTTAGTGAAGAAGGGGTGGTGTTATAAATAAGCTATTTAAAAAGAGCCCAGTAATAGAAGCCAAATGTCTTCATCTACTATCCATTTTATCAGGCTGTGTCACACTTCACTTCCATTTGTAGAGTAGGTGTTTTGAAGCAGTTTCTTGTGTACCAGAGATAATTAGGTCTTCGTTTCATTGCAGTTCGTGGGTTACTTTCAGGAAAAGCCAGTTTTTCAGTTTGTCTTCAGGGTGTACATCTGTCATAACTCTGCTTTCTTCCCATTCTGTCTCTGCAGCTGTTCAGTGCAGTTTGTTATAGTGACACCCGTTAACATGGTTACAGTTAATTGTCTGTCAGAGTTTGAATTATACACTCTTTTACCCAGGGGTTCATATAGCCCTTGAAAATACTTCAGTAAGAATTGTGCTGTGGAAAACCTTTGACCTGAGGATGTAGATTTTTCCATGTATAATTATTTTTTACAATCTGGTTCTGTTTAGCTATTTGCATAACAAGGACTGACACACTTTACATCTTTCTCTTTGATTGCCTCTCTACTTGAGGTCAAACTGAGTGAAGAACTATGCAGGGTTCTTAACTGTGCACGTGGTATGTGGCACATGGATGTTTGTGTGTGCATGCCGTTGTCCCAGTTTTAGGGAGTAGTGTCTGGATTTCTGCTCTTTGGATTTTTTACACTCTTGCCAGTCCAACTCCTGGGACTCCAGTGTGGGAGAAAAAAGGAAAGGTCTTGACATTGCTGTCCAGGGGGCTCTTTGGGTTTTTTTGGTAATACTGTCTCTTGGAGAGGTAAGAATGGAGTAGTATGGTAATGCCCACTGCTAAAAATAGTGAATTTGCTGTACTGTGTCATGTTGCTGAGTCTAACACATTGCGCTGCATCTGTCATCAATACTGGGAAGTGGACAGCAAAGTCTGTATGCCTGCCCTGCATCTAGTTATTTGTATAGATTTAGATGTTCGTTGCTCAACTCCATAAGGATGTGTAACTTCAAATGCTGTTGTGTGGCCTGACGTTGATTATATTGGATTATTGTCTAGTCATTTCATTTGCACAGCATTTACAGGTATTTTGAAAAAGGCTTACTGCTCTTTCCAAAATACAGTAGGCAGTTTCAGGTGGTGTAATTTTGCCTTCAAAAACAATTTCAGCAAATGCACCATCAAAGTTCAGAGTTGCATTTGTATGTTTAAACTTTGTACCTACTCAGTGAGCAAAACCCAGAGCTTAACTTCCAGAGCAAGCACAATTAAAAAGGATGGAAAAGCGGCTGGTGATGTGTTTCTGCAGAACAGAGCAGCACCTTCAGCCTCTGGAGCAGTGCAGTAGAGCGTGTTGCAAGCTGTGCTGGCCTCACCAGTGCTGTCCTGGTGTGGCCAGCTCATCTGAGGACGACTGGGGGCTAAAAAGATGTGGTCTGTTTCCCATCTATGCTGGTCATTGTGGTGGTGTGATTGCTTGAAGTGCTCTTGGATGCTTTGCTGCCTGTGGAATTGGAGTAACATTGCCAGCAGAGTTGTGGCTGTTTCTCGAAAGCTGTGTTTGGCTGAAGGCTGGCATTAGTCTGAGTCCAGTTTGGTTCCTCCCCAGTAAATGGATAAATGTTACACTGGAGTGCTCAGGAGCAGATATGAGTGGCATGCTGTGTGTTGGTCTGACTGATTTCTGAAAGGATGGTTTTAACAAAAACAATTGTCTTTCAAGGAAATGAAACTGAAAGTTTACATACAGAAGTTGCTGAGTTACTAAGAATTCACAGGAGTCACTGAAAACTGATAGAGAGTGTGGCTTGGTGATGCGGCCTTTGTCACCTTAGGGTTGTTTGACTTTGGCAGCTTTTGAAGTGCTGGGCTTTCTCTTCAGGTGAACAGTGTGTTGGGCAAACGCCCTTCTGGGGCTGGTGTAAGAATTTGGGGGAAACATCTGTAGAAATGTTTGCTAGAAGATCCAGGGTTCAGTCACAAGCGCTGCTTGGCTGACTGCGTCCTTGCTTCAGAGCGCCGTTCGTTCTGCGGGGGGCGTTGGAGGTCACTCGGTGGCGTGCGTGGGTGCAGTGGATGTTTTGTGGAAACTTCTGGGCTGGACAGCAATTACAGTGTTTGCATGCACTTGGGAATTGAGCTCAGTCATCTGGGTGTCTCTTCCTGCCCTGCAAGTGTTGCAGGCTGGGGTGCATAGCTTTTGCTCCTGGTATTAGAGCTGGCCTCAAGTGTTTTGCCCTTCTTACGCCTGCATGTGAATTCTCTGCTTACAGGCATGCTGATCATAGTGTATGCCTGCTGGAACAGGGAGAAAACTTGCAGTATCAGTCTGCATCTAACCATCACAATCCATAATCCATGTTTACTTCTGATGTGCACTTTTTGATGCGTTTCTTGTGTGACTTTGAGTCACCCACCACCTGACAGAAACCACCAGCCTTTGAGGCAGAGGCACTTGTGATATCCTTAAAACCAGCAGCGTTTCAATCTGCATGGTTGTAAGCCTTATTAGCTGTTCCAGTGTTATCTCTAGAACATGTGTTCTGAGCTGTGGATATGAACGTCTGGTGGGAGCAGTTTAAAATTATTTTAGAAGTTGAAAAAAGCTGTTCTTCTAATGACAAAAGTTCCAGGGGGTTAATCTTATGGGATTTGAGTCTTGCTCTAAGAAGCCAAATGCTGCTTTTTCATCTGTGATTTAGCCTCCTGTAAACTCAGGTTGGGTTCAAAGATGGGAAAATGAGATCTCTGGGTTTTAACTCTTTTTTTTTGGTTGTTGTCGTTTCCCACATGGATCTATAAATCAGTCTCACAGGAGCTTCATCAAATGGGATATTTCTTTTAATGTTACTATTGAGAGCACAGGCCTTTCAGTGTGGCCAACTTCAGACACCTGACTAGAGTGGACAAGGAAATTAGCTGCCTTATCTAACACTCTGTACTCAGGAAAGTGGCTTCTTTTCTGGCTTATTTCCTGAAAAACTCCGGAGAGTGCTTAAATTGGGAGATATAAATACCACTCTTTGCTTTAAACAGCAACCAAAAAGGAGATGTTCAGTTTGTTTTTTAAAGACACGTGATAGGAGGAAGAAGGTTACATCTCTTTCCTTATTTTTTTGAATTTGCAGAAAGTATGGGTAGGAGAAGATCAACTCAAAATGCACTTGTCCAGAAAGATGCGAAGGAGCAGAATTCCGAATCTTCTTGTTTGTTGCAAGTTCACAGGGGTGCCTCAGTGTACATACACTCTGTTATTTTGCTTTATAGTGTATCATGCTTTTCAGCCCATGTGGGAAATAAGCCAAGAAGTGAGGATTTTGACCAGGAATATACAAATTACACTTCTGAGATAGCAAAAATCTCTCATAAACAAAGTAAAGAAAATTTGGAAAAAAAAAAAAGAAAAATTGTCATAAGTGAGTATCTTATTTTACATTGCTATTATTAATAGAAAACTAATAGAAAAATAGAAAAATTAATAGCAACTAGTAGAAAAAGTACCTTACAGAATAGATACTAATTTTGGCCTTGTAAGAACTAATCGATTTTTCAGTTCTGTCTTAGCCTGTTTTGGATCTGATTGTTGGCTTTCTGTCTTTCTAAGTGACTGGAGAGGAGCTTGGCTCTGGATCTCCTGCATTTATACCAGATCTGTATTCAGTGGGTTTTGATGGTCCTGGCTGGTCTGTGTATTTATCCACTGGCAGCAATTCCGTCTCCCATACACACAAAGTTCTGGCCTGCTTCAAAGCAATTTTTGGAGAGAATTCTTCAAGCTCTCTAAGAGGCTGCCATTTATGATTCTTTATTCTCTGGCGTCAGACATTGTATGTGAGCTTTTACTCTGTGAAGTGGTGACAAGAGGTCTTGGTAAGGTGAACCATTCAGCTTCTCTTTAGTGAGCAAAGTTTGCAGTTCAAAACTGTTGCATATTTCAATGGCAGGTGTATCAAATCCCACTGTGAAAAGTCAGTCTGTGGGAGGGAGGCTTCCTCCCAACTCTGCACATATAATACGAAAAAGGAGGCAATCCTGCAATGCTCAGACTGTTAGAACTGTATTAAGTTCTCTGGAAGTGTAAAATAAAATCTCAGGTTCAGTTGCTTGTGACTTGCTAGAGGTGACAAAATGAATTCCCTCAAAAATGCTTATTTCTTTTTATGTGAATCACTTCTGGAAGAACAGATATTTTTGCGCTCTTTTGCAAATAGTGTCAGGCTTTGTTACACTTTTTGGATTTTCTTATTTTGGGAGTCAGTCTTATAAAAGTTGAAGGCATTATTGAATTTCCTACAATGAGCTGTGTTCTCAGTGGACAAAGTGGAAGCAGTAAATTCTTAAACTGAACGACCAATGGAAAGAGTTTTGTGGAGAGATTTTGAGAAGTCCAAACTCACATGGAAATAAGGTTAGATTTTCTGCACTTACCTAGAAGCAAGAAAATATTTTGGCATCTGATCTCCAAATCCACGTGCAGAGGGTGAGGTGTGAGGGATTTGCTGCTAGCAGAGTGCCCAGACCTTGTTGATACCACGATTGATATGTGATAAGCGAAGACTCAGGGGTTTTGATGTGCATCTAGAGTCCTTGTCGGTTTAACTTAGAGTGGATATGCCTTTCTGGACTTGTCTTGTCACATTTTCTCTGTTCTTCAGCTTGCCCTTTTTAATGGCTTTTTACATGTAAATACTGACTAGCTATTGACAGCTTCCTTGTTTTTCCTGAATTTGGTTTCGTTACACAGGAAGTACATGTGGAAATACCAGTGCCCTGAGAATAGCAGTTAAAAAGATTTGGAATTTTTGGCCTTTTTATCACAGGCTCATGTGCCCATGAGCTTGGTGTTGGTAAACTTCTGGCAGTTTGGAGGAACCTCTAAATAATCACCTGAATAATCTTATTCCCAAAGAGCAGTTAGTGTTAGGCATGGTGCTAGAAGTGTGCCTGCAGGAGGAAGTAACTCATCTTAGAGGGTGGTGCTTTCCAGGGCACAGATGATGCATGTTTAGTTAATCTGGGAAAACTGGGCTTGCTACTGCTGATGTTTCATTTTTTATGTGTAAGTGGATGACTTTAATCTCCGATTTCGTAAATCTGGCACTTTAAACAGGAATAAAATTGCTCCAAAAATATATAAGCCAAAGTAAATATTTACACAAGCAGTAAAAATGTTATTGTGTTGCAAATCTAGTATCAGAATAACCAGGGGAAGTTAAGCACGGATATTTAGTGATTTTAACGCCTCTCAGGACGAAACACATTTTTTTGGGGGGATGGAAGCATTGGTGAGATTGTCATTGCCACTCTCCAGTGTTGTTCACCTGTTCATATGATAACTGCCTAATTAAGCATCCTTGAGAGGTTCACTGTTCATCTTTCAGCTGCTGTTGAAGTTGTTTGTTTTCCTTTGTGTGCTGTAAATGCTCGCATGCCATCAGGAGCACAAGTTGATGACTGTGTGTTATTACCTGGGGTTAAGTGCTGTCTCATTGCTTCCCAGGCTGCCTGCTGTTTCCCGGGGAGATCATGAAACGACATCGGCTTCCTAGCAGCAGTGAGGACTCTGACGACAATGGCAGTAAGTGCTCCTTTGTTGTAGAGTGCAGGAGGTTATGAGTTGGAAAACGTGTTCTAATGCAGTGTTTCATGTGCCAGAGGCATTTTGCATATCGGTTGAACCAGTAGAAATGTGTGTTGTAAGGATCTAGTTTTGAACTCAGTCGTTCTGCGCACAGGTCAGACCCAGGATCCCCCCATCGAACTGACACGTAGATAAAACAAGAGGAAGAAGTCTGTGGTCATCTTTGAAATCTTTGCAAGCAGCATAATTTATCATTGTAAGGACAGAATGAGCATGGAGATGTCTGCTGACATTGCCCATAGAAGTATGCATAAGGATTTTAAATTTGCTTCAGTGTTCTGGTACCCTCTTAAGCCGTGGAAAAGTATAGTGCTTCAAGCTTAAGCAGAAAAGATTAACGGAGCATAAAAGTTGTTCCTCGCTGCATTTGAAGATTTTCTTTAAGGAATTACTTAGAAGAATTTGAATTCAGCAAATCGCTGATTTGGATACAGAATGTATTTGTGGTTTTTAACTGTTTCTGTACTGGTGTAACTAGCACACACTGTAGTATCTCTCTCTGTCTTGTGTTTGGATTCCAGTGACTGATAATCTTTCATTGAAGCAGAATCTTAAACTTTCATTTAAGCAGAAAAAAGAAGGGGTGGGGGAGAGACAAAATGTCAGTTTGGAGAATATGCCAAGGTATCTTATTTGCCCAAACAGGCAAGTAGATTGCACTTGACAATACTGCAGCTGAGCCAGTTGTCAGAGAGGTTTCTGTGGTTTTAACTTCATCTATCTGGGTGCACATCTTCAAACCTGAGGTTTTTTTGTAAAACTTCAGTCTGGAAATGATCGAGGTGGTTTCCTAGGTGCTTTTGAAAGCTTCACTCTGAGAACTTACCCCTGTGGTACGCTGTGGCTCCACGCAGGTGACTGCTCCACCTGCATGCATTCCTTAGGTGTGTCTGTGCTGCCTGGGAATCTGCTCAGCTATAGCCAAATCTGCCTCTTACAACAACCCTAGGCAAACTGTTGCTGAAATGAAGTAGTAAAGGTGAAAGGATTAGAGAAGGTAAGAATTAGCAGGCTGATTAGGAGTTAATCCAAATAAGGATTGAGCAAAATCTGTTAGGGGTGAGGAATTTGGCTTGGTTTCGGAGAGCTACTTGCAGTTGGGGGATTTTGGAAGAAAAAACCCCAAACAAATCAGACATGTTTTTATTGGTTAGAAATTTACTTGAGGTTATTAAAATTAAGTCAGTGTACTTCCTTAAAGATGATGTGTACTTCCCAGAAACAAAGGTGTGTTTTTACTTGTAAGATAGACAAGTAGCAGCAAACATGTCTTCCATTAGAATTTAGCTTCACCCTTTTTTCATTCCCTAGCACTTTATAGTGTTTCATATTAATAATAGTCTTTATTTTCACTCTCTTAGCTGTTTTTTTTAAGCCTTTGATCTCTTCATGTGCCTTGTGTAACAGCTTTTACCAAATAAAATATGAAGCAGTTAATCTTGGAATTGAAGTTCTGAAATAGATACAATTGACTGACCTGTTGCTGATTACAGAGCTTGTTTGTAATGTCGTTTGATGTATGACTATTTGGAATAGAGTTATCAACTTAGTGAGTTATATTTTCCACAAAATCTGTTCCATAGATCAAGATATAAGAAAATGAGTTTGGAAAAGAAAAGGAAACCTCTTGCCCTTTTATGATCTGTCTATTTTAAATCCTGGTTATTGCAAATAACTTCACTGAATAAATTGCATGGCAAAGGTAGTGAAATTTCAAAAGTATTTTCAAATATTATTTGAAATATGTGCCACTTCCTTTGCATTACACTTGTTTTTTTCTTGTTTTTTTTTTCCTCTTGGGAAGTTACTGGGCAAATTCAGATACAGGTTCCTGCAGATTCATTCTGTTACTATGTACGTGTACAGAGTGATCAAGGGTTATTAATCAGAAGCCCAGATAACGTTTAATGTGGGGTCAGCACTTCCAAAGCTTTTTGCCATTCAGACCTCCCTGAAAAGAATGAGTGGCTTAGCTTAGGTCCTTTCTCTCCGCTTTTCCTGTCACAGGAGATAACCAGTGGTTCCTTGCAACTGTATTTGAATGTCAAGGGTGTCCACTTACTGGTTTCACCTTCACAGGATCTCTCTTGCCTTTAGTAGAATTCCTGATTACTCTTCACTGTGTTTCTGTATTCTTGCTTTGCCAGTACTATCTCTGATCCACTGTACTTACAGTGGTCTTAGAAGGGTAAGCAAGTTTCCCCCTCCCCCACCCCAAAAATGTAAAAATTTCTATTGAGTTCTCGTGGTCTATATTGAAGGCTTCAAGTTTTTCACCAGCTGTTTTTCCTCCTCAGAGTTTCCAGGGGCAGACAACAATTACATTTGACTATTAGGGGCGTTTCCAGCAGACATCTTCTAATTGAAAAGCTGAAATTTTAATCAACACCTAGTTGGAATCCTGTTGGCAAACACCTGCTTCCCTTTCAGTCAGTGGCGCCTCTTGACCCTCCATTGGACTTGTTGCATCATTATGAGCTCTGTGGTCTGAGATTAGGGCTCAGCACTGCTCTCCCTCATCTTACAAGGTGAGGAGTGGGCCTCCAGCTGCTGCGGTTCTGCAGCTGAGTGTTCATACTGTGCTTTACTAGGTGGGATCAGGCATCTCAGGTTCATCATGAGGGTCACTGAGTAAATGTGTTTGGAGTAACCTGAATGATGGTGCTTTTTTGAGATAGGCTCCAGCATGTAGGCTTGTGCAACCTGGAAAATATTTTGGCATGAAAAAAATCTACATTTTATTCTCTTAAGCTCAGGAACCTGAATATTTTGAATGTAATAGTAATGATGCCACTAATAATGGAATTTATATTAAAAAAAAAAAGTTGTTTTCCATTGGATCACTGAACTGAAGCTGTTTCCTTGGTAGTCACAAGCAAACAAAACTCATACCCAAGTGCTAAAAAACCATTATACTGGAGATGCAGTAGTTCTTCAGAGGAAGAAAAAGATGCTCTCATTTTGTGAGACAAAAGAAGGGATAATGGCTTTCATTTAGGGGTGAAATACAGCAGAGAAGAAAACTTAACAACATGGCTGCAGTCCTAGAGTATATACATGTAGTTACTGACTCGGATAAGGTATTTTAGTGTGGGTGGTTATGTGTTATTTGCAGTATTTTAAAGCCTCGCAGCCTGAAGTCAGCACCCTTGCTTTCCTCATCACTTCTTCTTTGTCCTCAGATTTGATTCTTCCCCTAAAGCTAAGCTCCCAAAAGTATTTATTTCATGTACTTCAACCTGACTACTGGAAACTCTAAAGCTGTGTCCCCTTAGAATCAAAATTCTAAATCCTCATTTCAACACAAAGCCAAAACAGCATATTTGAGGCACTGGGCGAGAGGTGTCAGTGCCAGTTGTGCCTGGCAGTTCTGCAGTTAGTCCCTGGATATCCGAGCATGTTCTTGGGGATTTAATCTTCTGAAATTAGAGGTCACTTTTGAACATCTTATCCGTGAAATATAATTGAATGAAAAATGGCTGCAGGCATCGCTCTGGATTTTGAACTTTTATCTAAATACAGAGGAATGGCATTGAGAGAGGCTTGGGGAAGTGCTTAAGAGCGTTTGCTCCTGAAAGCTTTTCTTCTTTGGTCACCTGGCAGAGCCTATCTGTTTCTGTGGCCTTCCAGATAGTGTAGTACAGCAACTATAATGGGCATTCATATTAGCCAGGCCCATCGTAGAGCCGTGTGATGTACGTGCTGCGTTCTTCAAAGCCTGTAGAAAGGAAATCACTAATGTTTACCTCAAATCAGTTATGTTCCTGTTTTCTCGTGGCTGGCTAGGGTCTCCATAGTTTCAAAGCACATGTTGTTACATTGTATTTTGGCTTGCTCCTCTGTTGCTAAACCTTCTCTTTATGGTTCCGGGTCTCACTCGAATTAAATGTTAGATACTGAAGCTGTTGTAGCTTTCCTGCTCAGTGTTTGACACCTGGCTTTTAGCCTCGTTGGTCTGTAAATCTCCGAAGGTGGTTTGTGCTGAATATTCCATATGCTGTTTCCTGGTGAGATCAGCTTTGCAGTGGGGGAGTTCCCATTTATAGCTTTGAGGCATTCCTTATTGCATAAATTGGTTGGACATGTGGACAGCTTGTTTTTCAGAAAGGTCTGAAGCTCATGGACATTTGTATAAGGGAAATTGTGTGAAATCCAGGTACTCCTTGGTTTCAAAGAGAGTTTGTGCACTGTTTGTTTTTCCATGAGCTAGGAATTCAAAACATGATTTTATTCAGACTTTAATTCAGACTTTTATTGAGACTTGCTCCCATGATGCTTTTTCATTTATTCTTGGAGGGGTTATCAATTTATCATACTCCTACATGCAGAGTGAGAGAAGAACTGAAGACACTTGCAGATGAAAAATACTTCCAAGATTTACAGAGTTTCACGTGAGTTCTGAGAAATGAAAGATTTAATACCTACGGATTATGGAATAGAGTTCTGTAATTTACGCAGACTCTTATTCTATCATTGCTAAACAAATGTTATTTTAAAGTTAAACGAATTTTGCCAATATCCATCGCACTGACTGAATGACGGGGATCTTAGATTTAGAAAGGGCTTTGAATCCCAGTGGATTCCTGCAGTGTTTGAGATGGATCCCAGGGTGCCTTCACAAAGGTTACCGAGTACATAACCTTGGGGGTGTGTGTCATTTACTGTAGAATTGCAGCCGTTGCTGGCCTGAAATGGGGTGATTGCATGTGCAGAGCTTTGTGAAAAGGAAGTGAGGAACATTTTTTTGTTTTTCATTTGAACTGGCTGGGAGGTAAGGGATGGTGATTAGACAACAGAATGTAACCTAGTTACAGTGATCAGAATTTGGGCAAAGCAGCAAGTGTAGTGGTCACTACTGTGCCTTTGAAAAAGGCTTGGAGAGTGATGACAGATGACAAGAACGAGCATCCTACCTGAAGGTTAATCTCAGAGTGGGGCAGAGTGGCTTGTGGTGAAGTTGCTGGAGCAGTCTGGAAGAGCAATTTGAAAGGCTTAGCTTGGCTGATAGGGTATCACATCTGAGGAAGGGACTTCCCATAATCATCACTGTCATTTGACAGGAGAAAAGCTTTGACAGGGCGAAAAGTGCCAGGAAAACTGCAGCTCTGGACATGGGGAGAGCAGACCTCAAAGCTGCTCAGGGTACTAGTTAGTAAAGTCCCCTCGGAAAATGTTTTTGCCGGTGTTGGGGTGTATCAGCGCTTGTCAGTTTTTAAACACCACCTCCTAAGGGCACAGGAGCAGGCAATTCCTAAATGTTACAAGTCAAGCTGGTGAGGCAGAAGGCTGGCTGGGCTGAACAGGGATGTCCTCTTGGTGGATGTAAGGTGAAAAAGAAATGTGCATCCCCAGTACAAACAAGGTCAGGTGACATGGGAAGAACACAGAGATGCTGCTTGCCGCTGTAGGGGGAAATTCATGTGGCCAAAGCTCAGCTGGAGTTGAAGGTGGCCAGAAATGTGGGGGACAATACAGAGAACTTTATCAAATTAATGGCCGAAGGCAATATTGAAATAGCATCAGCCTGCTAAGAGGATGAGGGTGGACACCTCACAAACAGGGACATCGGCAAGGCAGAGGTGTTCAATGCATTCTTTGCCCCTGTCTTCAACACTGATGATGGACCAAGGAGGTCTCAGTGCCCTGAGCTGGAGGATCATGATGGTGAGAATAATCAGCTCCCAGTTGACCCTGAACTTGTGCAGGATCTGCTGCTGCAGCTGGATCCCTACAAATCTATAGGGCCTGTTGGGATTCATCACAGAATCCTCAAGGAGCTGCTGATGTCATTGCAAAACCTCTCTTGATGATTTTTGAGCAGTTTCAGGAATCCTGAGACATACCAGCTGACTGGAAGCTGGCAAATTGTTCTCAGAATTTTCAGGAAGGGCGAGAAGGAGGACCTCAGAAACTACAGGTCTGTCAGTGTCACTTCAGTGCCTGGTAAAATCATGGAAAAGATTGTTTGGGGAGGTATTGAAAAACAGCTGTAGGATAACGCAACCGGCATTGGTCACAGCCAGCACAGTTCGTGAGGGGAAAGTCCTGCTTGTCAAATTCTTCTACAACAGGGTAACTACCTACTCGATCTGGGAAAAGCAGTAGATGTAATCTTTCTGGACTTCAACAAAGCTTTGGATACAGCCTCTCACAGGATCCTTCTGGACAAAATGTCCAGCACACAGCTGGATAACCGTGTTAGGCGATGGGTGAGCATCTGGCTTGCAGGTTGGGCACAAAGGATTACAGGGAATGGGGTGACATCAGGCTGGTGTCCAGTCACTTGTGGGGTTCTGCAGGGCTCTATCCTTGGCCCTGTGCTCTTCAACGTCTTCGTAAATGACCTGGACACAGAACTGGAAGGAATACTAAGTAAACTTGATGATGACACTTAATTGGGAGGCACTGTTGACTCCCTTGAGGACAAAGAGACCCTGCAGAGACCTCAGCAAGTAAGAGAGATGGGCAGTCACCAGCCATATGAAACTCAACAAGGGCAGGTGCTGGACTCTGCACCTGGGACAGGGCAACCCTGGATGTACAGACAGACTGGGGAATGAGAGGCTGGAGAGCAGGGCTGTGAAAAGGGACCTGGGGGTCCTGGTTGAGGGAAAGTTGAATGTGAGTCAGCAGTGCCCTGGCAGCCAGAAGGACCATCTGTGTCCTGGGGGGCATCAGGCACAACATCACCAGCCGGACAAGGGAGGGGATTGTGCTACTCTGCTCTGCACTGGGGTGGCCTCACCTCGAGTGCTGGGGGCAGTTCTGGGTGCCACAATATAAAAATGACATTAAGCCATTAGAGAGGGTCCAAAGGAGGGCCACAGGGATGGTGAAGGGTCAGGAGGGGAAGCTGTACGAGGAGTGGCTGAGGTCTCTTGGTCTGTTCAGCCCGGAGGAGACTGAGGGGAGACCCCATTGCAATATTCAACACCCTTGTGAGGTGAAGCAGAGGGGCAGGCACTGATTTCTTTGCTCTCATGACCAGGGACAGGACCCAAGAAAACAGCATGAGGCTGAGTCAGGGAAGGTTTAGGTTTGATATCAGAAAAACTTCTTCTCCCAGAGGATGATTGGGCACTGAAATGGGCTCTCCAGGGCAGTGGTCACAGCACCAAGCCTGACAGAGCTCACAAAGCGTTTGAACAACACTCTCAGGTACATGGTGTGACTCCTGGGGCTAGTCCTGTGCAGGGCCAGGAGTTGGACTCCATGATCCTGATGAGTCCCTTCCAACTCAGCATATTCTGTGATACCGTGATTCATTTTTGGAGAGGCACATATTTCTTTACAAGGCTGCTAGATTGAGTAGCCCTAAGTCCACTGGACTTTCAAGGCCTGATGACATCATGTTATCAGCCTATGAATGCTAGCATGGGAGGTGCTCAAATTGACTTTGATAACCTGTAGTAAACTTGAGTTGAAACTGTTCACTGTTATGGTAAAACATGGCTACCATGGGAATTGGGCTGGGGAGCTCGAGAGGCACTTGGGTCTTGTGCTGAAAAACAAGATGAGGTCTAGGAATTCCTGACTGTTAGAAGAGTGACGTGTGCCTGTGCATAGTTATGTGTGTGTTCTTTGAGATGATAAAACTCAAATATGTGCTACTGAGGAAAGGGATGACAGGAGGGAACTCGTGTTAAAGTGCTGTGGCAGGGAGCTGCAAGGAGGGTTCATTATGTGTGTCAGAAACTGAGCAATTGTGCTGTGGTGTTGTAAAGCACTGCAGAGATCGTATGGATCGAGGCATTGTTCAGAAGCTGCAGTTGCGGAGTCGTCAACTGATAGTAAATTTCAAGTAGCATTGCCGTTGACAAGAGATAAAAGGCTATTGCTTCTTCTGTTTTGATCTGGAATGAGATTATTGTATAATAATATGCTATAAAGATAAGGAAGATAGATGGGCAAACCCTCCAGCAACAGAAAAGTGAGAAGGGAAATTTGGCTATGTGAAACAATGTCTTAGGTTGTGTTTGCTTGCTTGCTGCTTTCTCTGTCGTAAGGCCTGAAGACTCGTGCCCAGCCAGCTCTTTCTGTACCTGACATAATTGAAACTGCCCACAGAATAGTTTGCTTCTGTTTCCTGTGTGCTGGAATTTGAGTCCAGACATGGAGATAGTTCTAGGTCATGTGGAGCCCCTAGTGTAAGGAGCTGTGGGCCAGCTGAATGGGGAGGCTGAGCCCCTCTGTTTTCTCCTCAGGCTGCAGATCTTTTTGGCAGCGGTGCCTAGCTGGTCTCAGAGAGAGCTGCAGAGCAGCACAGGCATCTGGAAATGCCACTGCTAAGCAGAAGTGACAGCCAGGCATAGATCCGTGTCAGGGCTGCTTTGCTCTGTCGTGCCGCCTGCTGTAGCGGGGTAGCAGGAGTGTATTTACGGTGGGAGAAGTGCTTCCAGTGATCTGAGGCTTTGAAGTGTTCAGAGGCTGGAGCAGCAGGTAGTTCTCCAGGGACACAGCTGGGTGCCTCACAGGTGCCTTTACAGCAGCCTTGTGCACGATACCTAATAGCTGAGACTTCTCTGCTCATGCTGAGCAGTGTATTAGTTGTGGGGTAGAATTCCCTGGGGGTTTGAATTGTTTTATTGGTTCCAAGCAATTTTCTGTTTTGATTGGATTTTTTTTGGGGGGATGAAAACGTATTCTTGACAGATCATTTAATAAAATGATGCAGTTAAAATTGATTAAGTTTTTCCTTTTGGGAAGTGTGTGTTCTTCACAAGTAGGGAAAAAGAATGCACACTCCTTGATTGCTTTCTTTTATTATCAGGAGGTGTGTGTGTTACATACACCCTGTGGCGGTATTATAAAAACACTGTATTTACAGTGTGAAGTGTTCATAGCAGCCTTGGGGAACAGTAGAAATTCCTATTTGAGTCTGAGAAGTCCTTTGCAGCACCAGTGGTGCGTTAGAGCTCTGCCTCCCCTGCTGAGGATTACATCTTTCTAGTGGTTTGGGATTTCTTTTTGCTTTTTATCCTTAGGTAGATAAATGCAAAAGGAAAACTGAGAACGTGTAATAAGAGTGTGATCCCTCTCCCGTTGTTCTCGGTGAGGAAATCCTTTTAAAACACATGAACACCTTGGTCATCTGAAAGAATCCAAATGATCTTGGTCTCTCTCCCAGAGTGATGATGCTGACTGGGCTACTGTGTTCATCCTAAGGTTGCCATGATCCTGTAACACTTCATAAGATACCTTTTATCTCTGATGTCTAACGATGAGGGAAATGCATGTTTTGAATGTGTTTATTTGGCTTCATGCCTTAGAGTTGTGTATTTTTCATATTTACTGTTTGTCACATGGCTTATGGTAGCATGGGCTCTCTTAATATCTCACTGTTTTTCCATCTGCTGTGAAACTCATTCTTCCCATGAGGTATATAATGATATCTTACAGAACTTCTGTATCTTCCAAATCCCAGTGATTCAGACTTGCCTTAAGATTTTTTAAAAAAATTTTATTTTACCAAAACTGAATTTAACTCTTGTCTTGATCTTTAGCTGTTTTTCTAGTCTTGGTGACCCTAATCTAGTTTGGGACTAGGTCTAGTACTCAGAAAGCGTGACGAAACACAGTGATTTTGGATACTTAATGAAAGAGGATGATTTTGGTGAAGTGTCTGGAATCTTTCTAAAATAACTGAACTAGGTTCATGTGCTTATTATAGTACAGAAGAGCTGTTTTGAATCCTCTGTTTTGTTTAGACCAGAGTAGATTCTGCCTTCTGCATAATCCAGGGATGGTTCTTTATTCTTGCCCTTAGATGTACAAATCAGATCATTACCCACTGAAGTAGGCACAGTGGCCTGTGAATTTTTGCTTTCAGTGAGGTCCCTTTTCTGGATTAGGTATGAAAATATGGAAAGGATGCTTAATAGACAAACAAGATCCTTAATTTTCCTCCTGCACTTTTATTGGTGTAGGCAGTGTGGGTGGATGGCTTGTTAATGAGAGCAGCTTCGGGAAATTCAGTGACTTGAGCTTGGCACTGGTGAAGACAGTGACACTTTGCCATTAGCTTTGTTGGAAGCAGAGTTGAAACTCTCATTTGGGATTTCAAAAGCAGTTAGATTCAATACTGTTACGGCCTGGACATTTTGCTGTCATTTGGCTGGCTCCTTCAGTTTCTTCCTTTCTTGTCTAAGCAGTGGTGCTGGTTTGAATCTATGAATTCAAGGTTTGTAGTCTGGCTTTGTTTATTCAGTGAGTAAATGTTTTCCCTATTGACGTGAAGCCCTTGCCAAAGGTCATCTGTTAGCTGCAGTGTGTAGTAAAAACCTCATCCCATGGGGAATTCTTCCACCGTTTTCTCCTAGCATTATGTAGTTTACACTGCTCAGAAAAATCCGACAGCCTCTTCAGTAACAGTGTTTCCACTGTGCATTCACCAGTTTTGTGTGCAAGGAAGTGGCTGTTACAAAAGTGCATGAGAAACTTTCTTTCCTTGCTCAGTGTAGCGAGGTAGTTGACGTGGAAAAAACACTCATTATAATAGATCCTGAGGAAGGCTGGCTGTGTTTGACTTGTCTCTTACGCATGGAAATTTTATGTAATGTGCTTTCATACAGCACTTAAAAAATCATTTAAAGTGAAGCTCCTGTAGCTTTGATGATAAGAGTTAGCCTTTTGTGTAACGTGGAATAGTTAATTAATCCAGTGACCAGACCCTTGTGTACATGGACACAGAAGTGTGCATTTAAGACACATGTTCTGATGTGTAAGATGACACAGTGAAGAAATGGAGATGGGTGATATGGCAGGGATTGTCTTACTCCTCGCCTTTGTACTTTCTTTGTGGCATGAGAGGGACTTGGAAATTCATCTGTTAATACTCATATTAAAAAAAAAAAAAAAAGCAGCCCATACTCTTTTTAAATTCCATTTGTGATAAGTAGTCATCAGAGCCGAATTAAAGGACACTGGTAAAGACCCAGAGGTACATCACACTGCCACTACACTAATTTTGCCAGATGCTTGCCTTACTTGGGAACAACTGCGTTAAAGCCTCCAGACTCATGAGCTCATCTCTCACAGAAACTTGAATCAAACACACCTTGCCAGTACAGCTCGTTGTTCTTAATTCTTCCTCTTGTGTGCAGGCTCGCTCTCCCAGGTCCAACAGTGTACAAAACCACTCAGATCCACAAATGAATTGGAAATTTCCAGGTACGGACTTGCTGGGGCAGCGGTTTAACTCGCTGAACACCTCAGTGGCAGCTAGTTGGTCAGATATTAATGTCTTGCCAATGGAAAATATCAGAACCCATGAGAACTGAATACTAATCTGTGTGGGTATGTATGTGGTCTGTGTCTTCTAGGGAGGCTGTTGATTAAAGAAATCACATCTGTCTGCGTGTTAAAATGTTAATATTTACATTGCTACATTACAGGAAATAAATCTGGGATTTTTGTCATGCATTTTAGCTGTACATCTCACAGTTTTTGTGGGGGATTTTACTTATTCCCTTCTGACCTTAAGTTGAGTTTGGGGATGGGCTGATAGGATCCTCACAAGAAGTTCATACTCCTGCTTGTGTTTCTTCTTCAGTTTTCAAGGGAACATTTAAATGGAATGGTAGTTAAATGATCTTGGGAGTCTGGCTTTTCTCACAGATTAATAAATGGCAGGCAGTCACTATTTTTCTTTCTTTTTCTTCTTTTTTTCCCTTCATAGAAAGAAGGAAGAGTGCTGATAACTTCACCATCTTTTATATTAAAACACTAACATTTGCTTAAAATGATCCTCTCTATAGTCTTACCTCAGGAGATAAGATTTTTAGCTATTTGCTGAGAGCATTGCTTCAATTTTTACCATTATGCATATTCTGTGTAATGTCTGTTATTCATTGCTGTGTTCCAGAGAGGTTTTATTGGAGCAGATTCCTCGATGTATCACTAACTGAAAAGAGAAGACAAACAGATAACTAAAACATAATGGATTCAGTCATATCTTTCCAATGAAAGCTCACGACATAGGTGTTAGCTTCCCTTTCAGACAGACCTAGTACAAGTCCTTCATCTCTGCAACCCAGAAGGATTTATTGGCTTTTTTGTTCTTTCATTACTGCTGTGTAGTTGGCAGTGGAAAATACCTGCCGTACCTGTAAATCTTACTGTGTTGAAATTAGTTGATTTGCACAGGTATAATATATTCTGGTGTCAAAGCACTATCTTGTCAAAGGAGTGCAGATTCTTTCTCTTTTTCCTTTCCTCCTGTTACAATATTTCGGAAAGCTGACAGAGACTCTGTCAAACGGTTTCACGGCAAAAAGGTATAATTTGTTTGGAATGTAGTGAATAATCACGCAGACAAAAATCGTACAACCACACTGGGAGATTTGCTTGGGAGAAGAGACAACAGCTTGTTCCGTGGGCTCTGCTGTGTGTGTGTGTGGCAGTGTGCTTCATTTTGCAGAGGCTTACGCCAGCAGAAATCAGGTAACCAGTGTAGGTATCTAGGACATTAGCTTCAAAGAGTACATCCCAGGCTATTGGCAGAGCTTCTGGTCAGTTATTAATCTGCAGGAAGTCATTTATTGATGCTCAGGGGGAAGGATGTTATGAAGTGGCTTTTTTCAAATGCTGGGTGGAAGGCAGGTAAGTGCAGTGCAGCCAGTACAGGCACACCTCTGTTAGGAAATGAGAAACAAAACAGACCCAGGAGAGTGATCACAGAAGCTTAGGATTGAGTGGCTTTTATTTTCTGGTTCATTTTGAAAGAGTTTCCTGGGGGTTTGTCACAGAAGCCTGCAAATTATCCTTTCTGTACCCTAGGTCTGTCTGCCTGGTCCCAGCATTCCAGATCTCGACGCCGTAGGCCTTCGTGTTCCAGAGATGAAGACCGGAAACCTTCTGAGGTATTTCTGGAATTTGATTTGCATTTTGTTACATCTGTCAGAGTACCTATGCACGCAATGTATATGTACATGTTTTCTGGTAATGGATCAATTTTTTCTGATTTACATTTTCCTTTTTTTGTTTTTTTTT
>VWPU01012328.1:0-143121 GCA_013398955.1 Callaeas wilsoni | reverse complement strand
TTTTTTTTTTTTTTTTTTTCTGTTTCTTTTCTACATTTTGGCTGGCACATACCTCCCCTCCCTCACCCCTTCTTCCCTCTTCCCCCTCCCTTGAAGATTAGAGAGTTCAGCTGTTGGCACAGCTAGTGCCACCACCAGTTTCTATCTGTGAGTTTTGTTGTAGTCTGACACCCATTCAGCATAGCTGCAGAGTTTTTCTTGTGCTATTTTAGGCGTCAGGGTTTATTTGTAGCTTGATTTGTGAACAGTGGAAATTTACATTAAGTGCATTTATTTCATAGTTTGTATTGGGGCTTGGTGTGTGTGATCTTTGCTAAAGTGCTTGTCAAACTAGCAATCTGCTTCCTGACAGTTCTGTCTCGCCTAGTGCTTTGAGGAAATACTATCAGGGGAGATAAAAATCTTTGAACTTTTCAGGTTGGATCAGCTGTTAGTAACACACAAAATGTGATCCATTTCTTTGGAAATGTTCTTGCTGAATCTTCCTGTCTTCAGGCAAAATACTACACTGCGGACTTTGTAGAAGCTGCAAAGAAAGGATTAGCTCTGGGAGATGGAATTTCTCATTTATTGTACTTGCCCAGTACATGTATTGCTTACACATTAGTGAGTGGTGTTGAGGAAAAACTGCTTTATTAATCTCCCTAATGACAGTGTACCTAAGTCTCAGAGAAGAGTTTTCACGAGGAGAATCCCATTCATTGTTCAGTGTGAACTATGCCTAGTGCTGGTGGTTTCCAAACTTCTTTGATTGTTGGCTATTAAAGACTTTTTTTTGTGAATGTGGAGATCCCTGGTGAATTTATTCTTGTTAGCAATAGGCTTGTTTTCCTTAGTTATCTTTTGTGCATCTCCTAGAAGTAGCCCCTTATACCTGCTTTTGAGAACTACCTGGTGAAAGGCTATCAGGAAATTATCTGAGATAATCGGGAGTCTTGCTCTTGTTTTTTTTGCGTGCTTCTGTTTTCTTCTCTTCCTTACCTTGCTTTTGTTGTCGGAATCTTTGCAGTTTTATGCTGTTCTCTCATGTTTTCTCAGCTTGGATGAACTTCTCTTTAACTTCCCTTTAGCTCTGCTCCCCAGGCTTTCCCCCAGTGCGTTGTCCCTGCTCGCCGCAGCAGAAGCGCGCTGGCAGGAGAGTGACACTCGGTGAACTCCCCAGGTGAAATCCTGCGCTCATTGAAGTCGGTGGCAAAATTCCCATTGACTTCAACGTGGCCAGGCTTTCACCCTTTAGCTTTGAAGTGTTCAGTGCTTCTGAGAGCCAGCACTTCTGTAAGCTCTGCTTTCCTCCAGGCACTCCTGATTGCATCAGCAGCTAGAGCAGAGAGAATGGTGTCACGGGGCCACTGGCCTGGGAAGGAGTTTCTTGGCTGTCAGGTGCTGCATTAGCTTTGCTTCTTGAGGGAGTTTCGTGACAAATTTATCCAAGAGCCGGAGTTATTTTGGCTCTGAGATTGAGCAAGATTTGTGTCCCATTTTATATTTTTAGTCGTCTTTTAAATTGACTTTTGATTGCTTGAAGTCAAATCACTTAAAAGTGCAGAATCCCCTGGCCAGCTGTGCTTGTTTGTTTTGTGAGCCCGTTTACTTTGTGGCTTACTTTTCATTTCTTGATTGAAGCCTCACAGGACTTGTAATTGAATTGTTTTAAACATTTCATTATATTTCATTACCAGCATTCACCCTGTTCTTCATATGGCAGTATTTTTCTTTACTGTTTAATGTTGGCAGTTTTTCTGAACATGTCAAGACAAGTGTTAAGAAAAATGTCATGATTTTATGCTATTTTAATGACAAAACCAGAGTGGAAACAGAAACATATGCAGACAGAAGTGGGATAGTATGTGTGTGTTGGGAGGGAGAAAAGGTTTTGAGATGCCGTGCAGTGTGGCAAGGCAAATCACACTTGAAAATATTCTCAGAAGTGTAATTAGCCATGAGATACACTAAAATAATTCCCAAAAATCCTGGGGTTTTCAGGTGTGTGGGTAGTGGATGAGAGAAGTGGCTGCCTGGGTAGCTCTCTGTGTACACCTGGTTCTGCCTCAGCCACATGCAGCAGCGGGCTGGGACTGAGGAAGCAGCATGGCCATTGGTTTGGGGCAGGGAGGATGGGTCACTTTGCCCCCTTAGCAACCTCATAAGGGAGTCTAGGAGCATTGCCCTGAAAATCCAGTCTTTTCTTCTGTAGCTGCAGCGTGGGGCTCGGTGGATGTTGATTCCGCCCACCACGGACTGAGAAGTCTGCAGGGAGCTCTTCTGAAGATGTTACCTGTTGTCTTCTTGTCCTAGTGGTGCTTGCTTTTTTGTCACCTGGTTGCTTTTTAATCCTTTCCTTTGAGTGAGGCATGGAGTAGTTAGAAATCAGGGATGTGGAGGTGAGGAGGGCCTTGCCTTTTGCGGGGAGCAGGATGGGAAGGGCTGGAACTTGTGTCAGCAAGTGCAGACTTGTAGTTGGGATGCCTGTGATAGCAGCACTCTTGGCTTTCTGCAGCGCCAGCAGGCTGAAGCTGCCACGGCAGCGCTACGGCAGGCCTGCCACAGGAGGGAATCCCTTTTTATTTCATTCTGTGGCTTGTTGAGGACAGCATGGCTGCTTGTTCATGGCTGCTAGCCCAAAGGTTGCCAAACATCCTGCTGGCTTTAGAGCTGGATGCTTTTGCAAAGGCAAAGTAAAATTACAGCTGTGACACAGAAGTGTCTGTAGCTGATTGAATAAATACCTGTGCTGAGCGGAGAGCTGCCACCAGAATTCCAGTTTGGGTCTTACTTTTTTAATCTTTTGGGTTATTTTTTTAAGTACTTGCACAAAGAGTCATCTCCTTAGAATTTCCTCTTGCGGCTGGTCATGGTGGAGGCACGCCTTGATTTCTACCACAGGGAATTTCTAGAATGTCTTCTTATGAGTCAGAGCTCCAATAATTTTAAAAAAAAAAAAAAATCCAAAAAGGCGGGGAGCAAAAATGCATATTCCTTGTGCAGACATCTTGCAGCTTTTATTGCAGCCAATATGGAGGTAAAAGTGGGTAACACCTTTTAGAACTATGTCTCCAGTGCAGCAGGAGCACCAGGACCTGTAGTGCAGTCAGCTGAAAGTCATCCTGTCAGTATTCGTGCCTCCAGCCCCCCCTTTCCCTGCCATGAAGCTAAACTCTGTCCTGCAGTGGGCTGGGCTAGTGCACTGGTGGTACAGTGACCCTGTTACACACTGTGCTCCATGGTTACCCTGAAGCTGTGAATCATAGAGTGTCAATATCAAATGTCAGTGTCTCTATTTTTCTCTCTTGGTCACTCTCTTTGCAGGTGTTCAGAACGGACCTGATCACTGCCATGAAGTTACATGACTCCTTCCAGCTGAACCCTGATGAATACTATGTGCTGGCAGATCCCTGGAGGCAGGAGTGGGAAAAGGGAGTTCAGGTGCCAGTTAGCCCAGGGGCCATCCCAGAACCAGTAGCCAGGTATAATTTGGAGGACTGTGAACAACTACACACACGTTTGTGCTAGCAGCTTGTGTCTACATTGCCTTGGCTTCCTGGGCTTTATTGCACAGCGCCCAGCTAGGAAGGTCTTGATTCTCAGAGATGAAGAGCAACCTGCCTCACCTTTTTGAATAGTCAGAGAGGTCAAGAGTCAGGCCTGTTCTGCCTGTGTGAAATACAAATGTCAGAGGACTGTTTTTGGCAATACACTAGCGTGGAGTGTGATGACAGAACCTTAAAAATAGCTTCTATTTTTAAGCCAGACTTGAGCTCACTTATCATTGCTGGAAGAGCCCTTGTCTGGTGTTCTCTCTGCTTATTTCCAATAGGTTCTTTTCAAGGAACAGTTGGACAAACCAGGTTTAAGTGCTAGAGAAAACACAGCATTTATTTTGTTTTTGTATTTTTTTTTCTGTGATTTCTTTTATTAACCTAAGAAATTGCTTCTACAACATTTCATCTGTTTTAAGAACTGTCCAGATGTACATGTAACTAAATAATGTGAGATTTTCTAGCTTTTATCCAAAAACCCCTTATTTTCCTTGCCATGTTTGTTATACTTAGATACTATTTCCTGTTTCAAATTAAGCACTGCAGTTCTAAGGGCAGGAGTGTGCTGCAGCCCATTTTATGCTTACTAGGGATTGGAGAAAATAAGAACAAGGATGTTTGCCATTTAATGATTCTAGATCTCTTTGAGTCAGTCCAGCCTGGCCCATAAGGCATTACCAAACGACCCACCAGTGCTGGTGGGACTAGAACAGCTCACTCCTTGAAACAGCAGAAAATTTGTGGAGATGCTGCACTGCTTTTTGTTAGGTCTGTATCTGTCAGCTATAACCTTGGATTGGGGGGGCCACAGGAAAGTTTGTTAGTGCTGCTTTTGTTCTGTGCAGCAACCTGCAGAGTGCCCCACTAGATCTGTACAAGGAGGAGCTAGCCTGCACATCAGGTAAACCCTGGCCTCCCTTCTTCTGAAGGATTGGACCCAGAGCTCCAAGGACAACCTGGCATTTTGCTCTCTGCTCTGCACTTTAGGACATGGGAACATGCCCTTTCCCTGCTCCACACTGACCTCTCCCAGTCCCACACACACACACACAAGGTACATGTGCACTCACATTGCCTGCTCCTCACTGATTTCTCTCTTAAGCATCTCCCAAGGCTGTGGGAGGGCCAGGATACCTGTGGACTTGAGCAGAGGAAAAACCTCCCAGGGGATCACCGCTCTGTGTCTGTCACGGAGGTGGTTTGGTGGCTGTAGCAGGTCCAGGTACTCACTTAGGAGAGAGCTTTTCTCTGCCAAGGGCCAGTAGAGATGTTGCTCCAAATTGAAGATGTTAAATGATAGGGAAAGAAGGCATCTACAGTTGTAGGTATTGGCACAGAAGGCACCACTTCTTGTCAGCTGCTGAGCTATCTTGTGTAGTCCTGCTGCTGAGCACCTGCTGGTCATAGGGGCCCACTGATGCCTGGTTATTGTCCTCTTTGCTCCCTCACAAAGCACTGGGAGAGCCCTACTGTGGTGCTGGAGTGTGGGAACTGCTCCATGCTTGACTTCGGGAGGGAAGCAGGGGTGTGCTGTACATTGAATAAGCAACAGACAGATCATAGCTGGTGTAGGATAGAAGCCAAGGCTGTACAGGGAGCTGATGCTAGTAAGGAACATAACAGTGACTGGTGAGGGCAGAGGAGCAGCAGAAAGGAGCGAGGCTAGGTGGAGGTTCACTGTAAACATGTGGTCAGATGGACAATTCAGCTGAATGGTTTTCAGTATGTAGTAAGAGTTGCCTTTTTAAAACTTCTTTCTATCACAGAAATAAAGCCAGGAAAGGAAGTTGTTTTGAGGTCAGAGTCACTGTGCTTGTTTCTTCTGTGCCACTACCGTGGCAGGGTGCTGTCCAGAGGTTATGATTTCCACAGAGAGGTACTCTGGAAGGAATTTATGATAAAGAAGATTTGGAGAGCAGTGCCCAGTTTAAAGTACATTCTCTGTGAAGATGCAGTAGTCTGTAACATTTGAACACTGTGCAATGTGACCAGAAACAGTTTGGGCAGTGCAGTTAGGCTGGCAAGGTCATTCACGTTTGTATGTTTCACAGCACCTCAGGAGGCCCAGACTGAGCGTTTGGCTCTTGCTCAGAAGAGGGGAAGCTTTAGGGATGTGCAGAAGACTGAAATAGGCAGAGGATCTACAGAGATCTGTCTGTGCAAAGACAGCAGTGTCAGATGAAGGTTTCTGCTGAGAGTTAACATGCTGGACCTCAGATGGGGGCAGAATAGAGTGGAGGATGGAGGCTGTCCTGCTCATCATGGAGCTTAGGCTGTTCCAGCAGAGAGCTGGGGCAACACAGAGTGGTGCAATCTCCTTCCTTGTAGCACTGGCACCCCAAAAAATCATCTCCAGTGGTACTGCAGGAGGCAGACATTTGGCAGTGTGGCCTGTTGCTCCTGGGGTACCAGGGTTGTGTTACAAAGTGGGTTTCATCCAAAGTCAATTTTAGTGTGTGTTGTTAACTAAGACAAAGGGCAATGTCCTCTACTGAGACAGACAGAAATACTTTTTTTTTCTTGAATGTTCTTGTTGTCAGTATTTTAGTTAAACATATTGATTTAAAAAAAAAGTCTTAAACCAGAGTTTAACGTCCATGTATATGGCAGCCACTATGTAAATACAGTGTTTCTGCTTTAGCTTTAAACGAGTGTGAATTTCAGGTAAGAGTCAGCACAGCTCTGTCCTCTAATATTTCATTTTGTTTAGAAATCTGGCAATGAATTGGATTTCTAGACGACTCCAGTTAAGCTCTTACAATATCACCAGTCTGTTACGGAAGTGCATGGGACTGTTTTCCCGTCTCAGCGGTGCCAGACGATTGCTGGGATGGTTAGGTGGCTGCTGCTGCTGGTTGTTAGTCACTTAGAGTAAAGCATTTTGAATTCTCTAGAGTGGAGCCTCTCAGCAGCCCGGCACACCTCATGTCTGCCTGCCTGTCTGTTTCAGGGTTGTGTCCGAGACAAAAGCTGTCACCTTCACTCGTCCCAGGAAATACATTGTTTCCTCAGGCTCGGAGCCTCCGGAGCTGGGCTATGTTGACATTCGGACCCTGGCAGACAGCATGTGTCGCTACGACCTCAATGATGTGGATGTAGCATGGTTGCAACTTGCCAATGAAGAATTCAAAGAAATGGGTGAGCAATGAGTGATTTGTTGCCCTTTTTTTTTTTCCTTTTTTCTTTTTCAAGCTGGCAATCTTGAGAATAATTTTGTGGGGGCAGCAGTGGGAAGAAGAAGGGATATGAGGAGATAGTAATCATATGAGTTGGGGTAGCCATGGGAAAGCAGACCTGGTGTGATTAAACCTTAAGATAGGTGCCTTCATAACTCCTGCATTGTACCTGCTTAGACCTGGTAGGAAAACCTGGCCACACGTTTTGGTTTTTTCTCTGCTGCTTTCCGTCTCACAATGTTCCCAGTTTTCCATCTTGATTCTCAAAGAGAACATCAGATAGACCACTCAGGTAGCTTTTCCAGGTAATCCTGTTTATTTACTTTACTCTTCATCACAAATCTGTATTGTCGTTTTAGCTCCTGGTGTTCAGTGCAGAGAAGGCAAGACAAGCTGTTTGAGAGGTTTAGAGAACCTGTGCCAGCTGAGTGGCACAGGGAATGGGACAGTAAGGAATTCCTGCAGTGATTTATTGGAGGAAGCTCCCAAATCATACTGTGACTGTGTGCTCTAGTTCCATAGCAGGAGAGGAGCTGTCACAAGGGGGGCAGCTGTTCCCTTTTCTGCAGAATGAGTTGTGTGTGGGAAAGGGGAGGGAAGAGGGGCGAACTGGAATGTTTCTTTTGTAAGGTGAGTGCTTCAGGAGAGGGTTTCAGTGGAACTGAATAGGATGTAAGTCAGCACAGAACTTCTACCACATGGTTTGGATGAGGGAAATGATGCTGTGCCAGATTGAAGATGTTTGGGCATGTTGGTGAACACTTTTGGTTTTTGTTTTGGCATTGTGGCAGTTCCCTGCTTTGGGTTGCAGTTTAGTCAAACGTGTTTTACCTGACTGTAGCCCATAGGTGGCATGGCTGAAGAACTGGTAAATCACAAAGTGACCATTTATAACTCCATTTCTCCTTTCTAAACTAACACATGAAAGAAACAAATGACGTCTTGACTTGGTCTCTTACCCAGGCCTTTTTTCCAGATCTCACATCAGTCCTGCCTAGGTTTAGTGTTGGGCTTAGAGGATTTCAGTTTACGATTCCACAGTTTATGTTACTTTTCCGGTTATCTTCGGGAGAACAACAGCAGCAAGTTCCCTTAGCTTTCCTCAAGTGAAAAATGTACTTTTTATTGTTTGTTTGGTATCCTTCTATCCAGTCTGTCTGTCTTTTGCCAAAACCAGAAGAGGGCTCCCACAGTGTTACACTGGGGTGTGAGCAGCACAAGAGGGGCAGATTTGTACCTCTGCAAGGAACCCCATTCTTCTACACGAGCATAACCTTTAAAAGCACATGCTGCACACTGAACAGCTAGAATTAGTTGGGTCTTATGTTTTGGTGTAGTTTCTTGTAGTTTGTTTGCTCTGAATCATTGCCTACTCAGTTTTGCTGTATGCAGAGGCAAGGAAATGCTCCTGTCAGTACCAGGCAGCATGTTGGGGGTCTTGAAACATGTACATGGGTGCTTGGTCAGACACTGCACACTACAGATACTACAAATAGGCATTTGAAAAGTGAGCTACTTCCTGATCTGCACCTGGAGCACTTCCTTGTGGTGTCCCTGCAGCCATGAATTCCCTGTGTTTTCTTTGATCCCTGTAGGACTGCTTCAGGTACAGAGAACATACAGTGTGTCTGTAGAAGAGTGACTGTAAACATCTGAAGGGGAGCTGCAGCCCCTGCTTCCCTTTCTGTAACCCTTGCAAACTCACAGTCAGTCAGTCACGTGTCCCTAAGGGTCACTTACAAAGTGAGAGCAGTTGTGAGGTCAAAATTCAGCTGCAAGCTGGTGCAAAACCTGCCATCATCTGCTTTGCTGGCACAGGAGTTCTGGGTTGCAGGGCAAAATTCTTTGATCAGCAGGATTTTGGATGTTCCCTCTTGCTACCTTTCAGCTGCTCAGTTTGGGCAGCAGGGGATGCATTGATCCCTGCTGCAGGGATTTACCTGTCAGTAAGGGAAGCTGGAAGGACTTTTGTGGAGTGTTTGTCTTCTGATCTGGAGGAGCTAGAGAGGTTTTTTATTCTGTGTTTTGTGGAATTTTTGGCTCAACTTTTCACAGGAAGAGCCAGAAGGAGAGTTTTCTTGTTAAAACACCCATCCTGGGGTTGCCATCTCCTCTCTTGTCTGTCCTGGTTTCAGTGATGAGAGAGTTAATTTCTTCTCAGTAGCCGTTACAAGTGCTGTATTTTGGGTTCGTAATGAGAATGGTGTTGATAACATGCTGATATTTTGGGGTCTGTGGTTATCCTACATCAGGGGCTTTTTTTTCCTTGTCTCATGCTCTGCCAGTGAGGAGGTGAGCAAAAGAAACTGGGAGGGAGCATAGCCAGGACAGGTGACCCAAGCCAACCAAAGGGATATTCTACACGATAGAAGGTCATGCCCAGGATATAAAGTGGGGGAGTTACCTGGAAAGGGAGGCCTTTCTGTTGCAAAACAAATCTGAATTATAAAATACCACAACATAATCAGTCTGTAGCTGTGTGTCATGAATAATTTTCTGATGGATGCTGTTGGAAGTGAGCAAATTCCAGATTAGATATTGCATTTATTTATTGTCCCAGATTTGACGTTGCATGTATTACAGCTGTATTTTTCACTTTTTAAAACAAATTAATTTATTGGTGTAGCAGGGTCTGATGGAGACCTCAGTTGGGGTTGCACCCTGTTGCGTTGGAACTTGTGATAAACCAGCAACTGTTAGAAACTGTAGATTCGCTCCAAGTATCATAGCAGATTTTGTTGTTGATTTTTCCCCCCCCGCTCCATCACTTTTGGTTCAAAATACTTTCAAATCCTTCACCAAAGAGTCAGCATCTGGGTGGCAAAATTGGAGCAAAAGCCATAGATAATGCTATCCCAGAAAGAAAAATGAGAACAAGACCAGGAAGCCAGAATCAGTCTTTGAAAGTTTTTCTTAGAATTTGAAAGATTTGGATTCTCCACTTTTGTTAGTTAATTACAGTTAGAAGAACACGCTGACATTTTTTTACAGTTTCCCTAGTTTATGCTGGAATAGACATGATTTTCTAGGAATGAAATGCGTCCATGGGGGGACTGGCTGTGTCTCCTCAGCTGTTAAAAAAGAAGGTGTTTGTGGTGATGGTTATCACTCTTTTCTTTAACTATGTGAACAACTGCTGTTTTCCAGGGATGCTGGAGCTGGATGAGTACACCATGGAGAGGGTGATGGAGGAGTTTGAGCAGCGCTGCTACGATAACATGAACCACGCCATCGAGACGGAAGAAGGGCTCGGGATTGAATACGATGAGGATGTCGTCTGTGACGTCTGTCAGTCTCCAGATGGAGAGGATGGCAATGAAATGGTGTTCTGTGACAAATGCAATATTTGTGTGCACCAGGTATGGCAGCAGCAGGGTGTTGGGTGGTAACAGAAACTTTTCCAAAAAGGCAGTCAGTGGGGACCCAGCTAGGGTTTATTACAGGTAACTTAACAGAGAACCTACTGAGCCGTGCTAAGGAAGCACTACTGTGTGTCCCCTTTCTGTGGTAGTTCAGAAGTTTCTTTATGTGAAAGAAGGGATACAGTTTTGGCCTATCTGTTTCCGTGGATGCTTCTTACTCTGCCAAGTGCCTTCCTATCAGCTTTCTAGCTTAGGCAAATTTCTGTTGTCATTTGGTGTTTGGAAAACTTGTCTGGTGAGCAGGAAACACATTTTCTGGCATGTGTTACTTAACTGCTTTTGTACTAATGATAAAGAATTGTGTTCTTTATCATTAGTACAATGATATGCAGCTGTAAGTACGAGTGACTGTCCCACAAAGTAAAGTTCATATTTTCAGATCTGTAGTGTTTCTCTGATCACATCAAACCTGCAACTTAAGCGCGTTAAAGCTGACAGTGATTTGGATAGAGGGCTCCGTAAAGATGCAATCTTCTGAAAAATGTGCTCTTAATTAGTTGCTGTCCTGCATTTTCCCTCTGAATAACAATAATTTCGAGAGTTGTGAGAGGCTGTGTGTAAACAGCCAAGAAACAGCACGGTGTTTGCTTTGTTCTCTTTGCTGCCCGCGGGGGTGCAGGCGTGTTACGGGATCCTGAAGGTGCCCGAGGGCAGCTGGCTGTGCCGGACCTGCGCGCTGGGTGTCCAGCCCAAGTGCCTCCTGTGCCCCAAGAAGGGCGGCGCCATGAAGCCCACCCGGAGCGGCACCAAGTGGGTGCACGTCAGCTGTGCTCTCTGGATTCCAGAGGTGGGTGCTGGTCCCGTGATTCTGGGGGAGAATAAAAACCTCTTAAAAGCATTGTTTGACTTAGAAGTGCAGTATAAAAAATTCTTGGTTAGGTAAAAAGTCTGGCAGGGGTGATGCTTCACCTGTAAAGAAACTAATTGTTTCTTTGTCAATCAGAATTAGGCTTTGGAAAATGAGGCCTTTGCTGCTGACAAGGACACAAGATACCATTTCACTTTGTAAACAGAACATTAAAGGTGAATCAGGGAAGCTTGAATATGACAGAATTCCTGTGGGTTCTCGTAGTCAGTGTTCATCCTGTATGATAATCTTCAGTTGGTGGGCTTCGCCTTGAAACTGGTTTGTTTGTTCACAGAGTGAGAAACTGATTTTTTTTTTTTTTAAAGAATTTTACATCCTTATAAACTGAGGAATTTGGGGCACACTGGGGTTGCATATGCACACAAGGAATTTGACTTCTTTGATAAAATTATTTCTCTTTTCAGTTAACAGTGTCGTAGTCATTTCAATTTTTTGACCATTTTTCTCTTAGGTGAGCATCGGAAGCCCTGAAAAAATGGAGCCCATCACAAAAGTTTCCCACATTCCCAGCAGTAGGTGGGCACTGGTGTGCAGCCTTTGTAATGAAAAAGTTGGTGCTTCTATACAGGTAATTTAACCACACAAATATCCATGTGTGTTGTCAGTTTTTAGTAGATAGCAAAATGTGTTACTGGTTGTTACTATGGACTTAACTGACCTGATCTTCACCAGAGCATTTCAGACCAGGCAGTGTTGTTTCACGTGTATATTTATATTGGGTTGTTAGCTGTACGGCACCCGTAGATCCTGTACAGTGGAAAATCACTCAGAAATGTTAAATAACCCTTTTAAGGAAACTTTTAAAATTTAGAAAGACTGAGAAAATGCATTACCAAGCCCAGATCTTTGAAAGAGGAGACACTTTGTTTCCTGAGACAGCAGACAAAACTTTGATCTCCTTTGCTTGAGAACAAATGATGAAGGAGTGTAAGGACAGGTGACCTATTTGGGGCAGTGTTGTGATTGTGTGGAAAAAGACAGTAAGACATAACTTAGCATTGTGGTGATGTTCCTCATCTTCAGAGCACTTCCAGCAGCAAAACAATCCTCAGGAAGCTCCCTTGAGACAGAGGATGATGCTACAGTCTCATAAGGAGGCTGAAGTAGAGCTCTTTCTTTTCGGGCTAGCCTGATGTTACAGGATCCATGGTGGTCAGACCAGCATTAAGACACAAAAATTGCTCAAGCCCTACACTAGTTTGAAATTAGTTTATATCCATTTCCCTTTTCTCCTCTGCCTGAACTCATTTGATGAGGCTGCCAGCAACGCAGCAGTAGTTCCAGTGAAACCTATCACAGTCCACTTCCATGTGAGGAATGTATGAAGCAGTAAGTGTTAACTAGAGAAAATAAATCTGTCCACAGCACATAAATTTGCAACCATAATCCCTCCTTGCAGAGCCATCCCCTTCCTGTTGGCCGCTGTTACGTAGCTGAAGCTTTTTTGTCCGTTCTCCAGACGACCTTCTGATACGTGCACAACAATTAGGAAAAATGGCAGCTGGAAGTGTGTGTCAGGCTGGTCAGGGAGCAGCTGCAATAAGCTGGGAAAAAACAAGACTGTGCATTCTCCCAGGTTCAGCAGATTTCCTCCCAGTGAGACAGGCTTTCCCCTCTTCTCCCAATAAAACATGAGCTGCAGTAAGAGCTAATTATGGCTAAAGCACTTCTCTGTACTGCCCAGTGTTCCAGTTGGGATGCTCATGGCCTGTTTGTTAGTAGGAGAGGAAAGGGCAAAAGATACTTTGGTATTTTTTAATTCCTTTTCTATGTTGCTTTTATTAAAGACTGCTCATTTGAAACCTGTGGAGTTTAAACCCTGCTGTACCTTTATAAGCCATCTGCCTGCTGAGCAACCTGAGCAGGAAAACCCAGAGGAGAGAGAGATTTGGCTTCTTTACAAAGCACTGTATAAACATCCCAGTGCATTGTTGATCTTTCAGGGTCGATGGCTTGGGTTAAGCAGTTTTGTTTCCTAGTTAGGAGCACTAATGTTCATTTCCATTTTAAATCCTGTTCACCAGAGGTGTGACTGGATCCAAACACATCTGTATGTGTGTTTGTGTGTATATACACGTTTATATGTATTTAAACCTTTCAGCTGGTGGTATCTATGACAGCATTTTGCAAAAGGAAATTAGATATAATGGAAATGACGTGCTAAATCAGCTGAACTAGTGCCCATCACTCTGTGATGGCTGAGTTCACTGAGTAGGAAGAAAAATGACAACATTTGAATTTCCTGTTCTCCTCCTTTCCCAGGCAAAGTGAAGGCTGTACTCAGTGAAGTAATGGTTGACAGTGATTTAACATTTGACATTATAAAATTGGGATAATGGGAAAAAAATTCCCTTCGGTTGAGGCCTTTTGGATAGCGTGGGTCCAGGTGCTGGGAAAGACTTATAAATAAAAGTCTCAGACTGGCCTGGGGCCACCACGATGTTTCTTTTCCCCCTCATGCTGGCACAGTCTGAAGGGGAGCACTTTACTTCGGGTAGTGGTGCCGTACACAAGTGGCTGTGGTGTCAGCAGGAATGTTCCTCTAGTGGCTTTTTGGGTATGGAATAGTGTGCTGGGGCTGGAGGGGTGTTAAACACTCTTGTCCCTTTGGGCCACTTGATCCTTGCCTGGCCTGAAAGCACTAAGTCATAACCCTAGTTACAGAGAGCAAGGAAGTACTTGCAGCTTAGAAGCAGAGTGCAGGGTTCTTCTTCCAAAGCAGTCCTGACTGCTTGAATAGTTTAAGGCAGTGTGGCTTCTTAACTTTATATTTATTTGATTAATTGTAATTTATTTTCTCCAGTGTTCAGTGAAAAACTGCAGAACAGCCTTTCACGTCACGTGTGCGTTTGACCGCGGCTTGGAGATGAAGACCATCTTGGCAGAGAACGATGAGGTGAAGTTCAAGTCGTACTGTCCCAAGCACAGCTCCCCCAAGAAAGCGGATGCTGAGGCTTTGAGTGAAAGCCCAGGTCAGGAGAACAGGAATGGCATTCAGGACACCTCTCTTCCTGCCCACATGGACCCTTTCCACAGCATGGATCAAAACCAGGAGGAGGCCCACAGAGTCAGCCTCCGCAAGCAAAAGCTCCAGCAGCTGGAGGACGAGTTCTACACGTTTGTTGAGTCTTTGGAAGTGGCCAAAGTGCTGCGGCTGCCTGAGGAGCCGGTGGAATTCCTTTACCAGTACTGGAAACTAAAGAGGAAATCCAACTTCAATAAGCCTTTGATTACCCCAAAGAAGGATGAAGAGGACAATCTGGCTAAACGGGAGCAGGATGTTCTGTTCAGGAGGCTGCAGCTCTTCACACACCTCCGGCAGGACCTGGAGCGGGTAAGCCCCGGCACTGTCTGTGCTGGCCAGAGTTAGCCGAGTTCCCAAACTCTCCTCACCCTGAGCTGCATCTCAGCTCAGAGCTGTGCTGTCAGGCAAGACCACGAACACTAAATTTCTCCAGAGCACAGCAACTGCCCTTTGCACACAGAGGTCAGTCACAGGGCCAGCAGGTCTTGGCGTGTAGCATTCAGTCGCCTGCAAGTGGAGCGTTGTGTTTTTGTTTGTGCTTTTTTACTGATTAACTCTGATGGCTGTGGACTGCACTGCAGCCCCCAAGTGAAGCCTTTTCAGCCTTTAAGGGCTTTCCACGCTCCTTTCATCTGATGAAAAAGGTTATGAAACTCACCTTGATTTGCAGCAGATCTGTTTTTCATTGGAGTACCAGAGTAGGCTGATGTTTCCCTGGACTATCTGTGTAGGTTTGGGAGGTGAATGATGTTTGATTCATTTAGGTTTTGAATGTTTCAAGAACAGTTCAGTAGGATCAGTTTGGTGTTTTAATAAGTAAATCTGATCCTGAATTCCTTTCTTTTTGGGTTAACTAGTAGAATTTAAGAGCTCTTAGAGCCAGAAAGAACACTGAAATTAGTTTTTCATGCCCCTACAGCATGTGGCTCATGTAGGCCACAGGCAAAAGCTGGTTCAGAAGGTCCTACCTCAGTCACCTGTAGGTGAACCAGAGCCTTTCTTTCATAATACTGTCTAATCTTTAAATCAGGACAGCAGGTGCTCATGGATGTACTGCATCCTTTGTAAAGGATCCTGATGCCTAATTACTCTTAAAACGAATTGCTGTAGTTTTTATTTTGTTTTTTTTTTCCTAGTTTCAACTCCAGCCCATGGCCCCTCTGTAGCTGTTCAGATGGCCCAGATCCTAGCTCTTACCTGGGATTTTTTGTTCCTGCTCCATGTGCTCAAGCTTTCTTGTCATCTTCTCGTTGATCAGCTAAATAATTAGAGTTTGTAACTATGTTCTCTGGATCTTAAATTATACTGTGTGCATCCTTTCCATTTCTAAATGTGATGTCAAACAGGATACATGATTTTAGTAATATTTTTAATATTTTACTACTCTGTTCCCACTGATGGAACATTCAAGATAATTTGGATTTAAAAAAAGGGACCTTTGCAAAAACAAACACATTTGTTACATTTCTCCAGATCAGCCCACAAGGTTGTAATTCACAGGGCACCACGCTGTACAGAGGGAAGAGCCTTGGAATCATCCACCTGTAATTCTCAGTGACTCTCTCATCTGGGAAGGATTTAATACTGAGTACATTTAAGGATTGCCAACATTTCTCTCAATGTCATGTGTGTGTGATTTAGGTGTTCGCAGAAGTTACGTGAGCACTGTGGCTCTCCAAATCTGATGGAGTAATCCGTCGATTAAGTAGCCTGTCAGTTCAACAGATAATCTGTTGATTAAATAGACTGTTCTCTAAGAATTGTGTTGAAGGTGGTTAAATTTAAATACGCTACTAACTTGTTTAAATGGTGTACAGTACTCCAGCTGAATTAATTCAAAGCACAGGTAGGGCAACATCCTAGGAATACAATTCCTGTAAAACCCATCCCCTTGCTGTCTTCCAGGTGCGTAACCTCACTTACATGGTGACGCGGAGAGAAAAAATCAAGAGATCTGTTTGCAAAGTTCAAGAACAGATATTTAACAGCTACACAAAGCAGTTGGAACAAGAAAGAGTTTCAGGTATGCCTCAGTGTTCCCTTTCTCATGTTAGACCACAGGCACAAGGTTTGGTTACAGGCTGTGAAGGACAAACAGGGCCTCGTTTGTTCTCGTTTCTTTCCTCAGAAAGATTAATACCTTCAAAATTACTGCAGTGACCAGATTATCCTTTAACTATTGTGTAACTAATAAACCATATTTGAGATGGCATCAGTGAGATCTACTTGCTGGTTGCTTTTTGCCTCCCTCTCTGGGGATTGTCTCTGTCTTAGTGGACAGAGTAGTGCTAGGACTTGTATTTGCTACAAGTGTAATTTAGGTGCAGGTACAGGAAAATAAAACCACACCAGCAGGATATTATGAAACCATGACATACCCACAGAGCTGTGACCTAAAAGTTCAGGACAGGCAGCCAAATACCCATTTCTGATACGGACATGTCAGGCACGAGGAACTGAGTTAAAAGAGGTACATTGCAAACTGGTATTTACACAGCTATGGAATTGCTTGACTTGAACTTAGTTTGCTTCCTGCAGGTGTGCCTTCCTCATTCTCCTCCGTGGAAAACACGGTGTTGTTCAACAGCCCGTCGCTGGGCCCCAACGCCCCCAAGATCGAGGACCTGAAGTGGCATTCTGCATTCTTCAGGAAGCAGATGGGCACATCCCTGGCCCACTCCTTGAAAAAACCGCACAAGAGAGACAGGGTAAGAGACAGGCCTGGGAATGACAGCAAATCCCTGCTGAGGCAGCCCAGCCCGAGGGAAGGAGGCGCAGCTCCAGGCAGCTTTTTAAATTTTGACAAGACCTTTGCTGAGACACGGATTGTATCGGCACAGCAGAAAAACGGCGTCGTTATACCAGACCACAGGAAAAGGAGAGACAATCGCCCACAGTGCGAGGTGGCGAAGGCAGAACTGAAGGAAAAGACTTCCAAACACCACCACAAACCACTGAGACCCACAGAACTCTCTCAGAGGCAGTCGGAAAACAAAAGGGCTGTGAACCACGCCGGTGGTAGGTCAGCGCCTGGCACTCGGAGGGATATAGTGCCTAAATGTAACGGGGGTCTCGTCAAAGTAAACTCTAATCAGACAGTAGTTAAAGTGCCTACCGCGCCCACGAGCCCAGGGAAAAACTGGGGTGGATTCCGAATTCCAAAGAAGGGGGAGAGGCAGCAGCAGGGGGAGAGCCTGGAGGAGGCCTGCCGCCAGAACTCCGGCTACCCCTACCTGGGCGTGGGCAGAGTTCCAGCGAAGGAGCGGACAAAAAGCAAGTTAAAGCCTGACAGTGAGAATGATGGGTATGTCCCTGACGCCGAAATGAGCGACTCGGAGACAGAAGTGGCTGAAAAAAAGTGCAGGCAGCAGAGGCTCAGTCCGAACAGCACCATCGGAAGGAGGACGGACATTATTCGGAGGAGCATCCTGGCAACCTGACTGCACACAGGGACAGGGTCGGTAGAGTCACTGCCTACAAGCCAACTCCACCTTACTCATTGGTGTGAGAGAGGAGCATTCTTAGACAGAGCTACAGATTGACAAATTGAAAACCCATTTTTTCTGAGTTGTATAAATGTTTACATGCACTTAAAGCTGTTTTAAGCTCTTTGGTTTTGTTTTTTTTTTTTTCCCTCTGCCCCATCCACACCCCCTCACCTTCCCCATTTCTGTGAGAAGTTTGACTCTTCCTTATTTGCAACTTTCCTGAGTAAGCAGAGAAGTGACATCACTACTAAAACAGGAGTTGGAATGCACACAACTCCCAAAAATCCTTTAATAGGGGCTAGGGTGGGTAGGAGAAATCAGGCTGCATTCATCCCTTCTAGCTAAAAGGCACTGAAAATTTTACTCCCTTCCCCTGACTTCTGGAAAAGCACAAGCTCTTAATTTAACTCGTGTGTATTGAATGGAAGATGGTTGTTAGACCATACTGCACTGCACTGGTAAATCCCATGACAAATGCTCCCTGTCGCTGGGCAGGGGCAGCTCCTTGTCCTCTCTTTGCAGAATGTGTTCTGTTGTGTTCAGTTTGAGCACAGGTGGCAGCTGAAACCCCTCTGTATGCTCCAGAGTTTACATGTAAATGATGACCAGGCATAGCCACGACGTTGTACTGGAGGAGGAAGAAGGGACAGGGCAGGGCTTGAAAGATTGGGACTGGCACAAAGGATGCTCCCAGATGGCTCAGTTATGAGCAAGGGCCAGGTTTGGGGGTTCCAGCACTCCATGGAATAACCTGTCTCCCATAGTCAGGCACCTGCCTTTGGGAGTGTGATGACAATTCCAGACAGAAGTTTTCTAAGGCACTAGGCAGGAGGATTTCCCAAAGGCCACCACAGATGCACTAATGATATGTACTGGGAGCGTCAGGCTTATGACACTAAAAGGTTGCTTTAAATGGACATGAATATATATTTTTAAATAGGATAAAAAGCAAAGGCAATACATTGTGATTAGCTCTTTACAGTCAAGCAAAGAAAAACTATTTCGTTCTATTGTGGACTAGATTTGATGGAAGAGGGAACTCGTATTCTGATTGTGTACTTTTTTAATAATTGCAAGTGGCAATAATTAGTAAGTTGTGAGCAATAATTAGTAACAGGTTGTGAGGATACTGTTTTGTTTCAAGTAGAGCGCGCACATCACAGTGGAGCATTAGGAGCCTGTAAATTTTGGAATTTTTCATAGATGTAGGAGAGGTATGTACTGGTGAGAAAGTTTTAGCAGCAATGTGCTAACAGAGAGACAGGCATAAAGAACCTCCTTCTCCCCTTTCCCACTCCCAGCCTGCTGTTACGGCATCCACTCACTTTGGAATGTCTGACCCTTGCCTCCCGAGGAGGGAACACTGACAACACAGAATTCCTCTGCCACAGGACTCAGTCTTCCAGAGGATTCAATCAGAAAATAAAAAAGGTTTAGCACCCTATCTTGCTATGCAAGTTAACATTATCAATTAAATATTTCACCAGAATGCATCCCTATTGTTGTTTTAAAACTCAGAAGTCTTAACCTTCTGAGGAAGGGGAATTTTATGTAAGACAATGCACTTCAAAATCCCCTTGCTAGTCCCAAGAAGTCAGAGTAATTACATGACTTACAGAGGTGAAAGTCAGCCAGGGCACTGGTGACTGAGGTTACATAGTCACTCTTGGGATGTGTTCCAAGTATAAACAGCAGACAGACAAAAGGTAAAAGCCAGTAAGTTCTACTCAACATCCAGGAACCTTCTCCAGACAGGCACTGGTATTTTCTGTAAGAAAGAAGCTCATGACCACACAGGAATTGTCAAGCCATAGATGGAATATCCTAAATTTGGATTCTGAGTAAACCTTTAACCTCACACCCCTTGGACAGAGGTCCCTTGTTAATTTGCACTATTACAAACACTAATGTTGTGCAGAGTGAATGCCTTAGCTGCTTTGTCCCCTGGCACTGAGGGTAAAAAGCTTTGTGAGGTTTCCAGTGGAGCTGAACCCAAACCAAAAAGGCTGTGGTACGACCAGCTCTGTAGGAAATTTTGTCTCTGTGCTTAACGCTCAGCAGGAGGTGTTGTAGGTACTGCAGTGACAAACCCACCCCTGTGTTTTACTGGGATTTGCTGGATTTCTATTTCTAAGCGTGACCTTTCCTCGTGCTGACTGACCAAGAGATCTTTGATCTGATCGCTGTGTTCTGTCGAACTGTAGGCTAGTTGAACGTCTGTAGAGTTGCCTGGAATGCCATTTGTTAGGTTATAAACTCACACAGATCTAAATGAAGGGTTCATGTTGTGTACAAATCTTGATTTCAGAAGTTGGAGACAATTGTGATGACATTTGTAAAACCTGTACAGATTTTTCACTATGTGCCTAGCTTTGGTGTCCATTCAGCTGAAATTAATTAAAAAAAGGTGCATGAAGAGAAACAGAAATAAAAAGTATATGTAGAGATGACTATTTTATATTACACGGCCCAATCCTGTATTTATTTTCTCCCTTTTTTGAAGTATTTCTAAAGACCTAGTTGAAACAGCTGTATTTTTTGTTAAAATATTCTGTAGAATTGTGCCTTTTGTCTGTATGTGAATAAATGCTGTACATTTTTGCAGTATCCTTGCCGGCAGTGGTTTAGACCTCCCCGTATTTGTGTCTGGGTTTGTACAAAAACACTTCACTGCAATGATATGAACAGCTTTCATGGTTAAAACAAGCACTTGATTTGGATTAGTACAGGTATCACAATGGACACTGCAGCTGAAAGATTTTGTAAATCTTTAAGGTTTTTTTAGGGATGCTTGTTACTGACAGCTGTGCCCACCCCATCAACAGAACACGGTGTGGTTTTCCCCTTGGCACCCTCAAAGAGGTGTTGCTTACCTCAAAACATCTACATGTGTAGACAGAGGATGTCCTTGCAAAGTCCATAATCTCCATAGGTGTTCCACTGGAAAAGGAACATGAGGTTTGAACCCGTGGATCTTTGGCATAATTAAGGCGAGGTTTGAACCCGTGGATCTTTGGGATAATTAAGGCTGCATGTTCGTTCACACTCTGAACTGGCTGGGGTCATGCATTACTGGGAGAAGATGTGCTTCTATAGCAGGATTTTTGGGAGATGAAGATTCCTCTAAACTCCAGATGCAGAAATATGGAATGGACTTGGTGCAGGGCAAGAAAAGGACCAAGCTGTGAAAGGACACCTTGCACTCCATCTTGAAAAAACCGGATCTTTCACCATCTGGCCTGTGCCACAAGGTGTAGGATGAAACTGTTCACCTAGAAATGTTTCCTAAATAAACACCATCAAGAAGGAAGTTTTATACTCAGTGGGAGGCAGTACTATCACACTAGGGAATATTTCAACCACTCCAGACCTGGTGTTGGAGGGGAAACAAAAAATTTTCAGTGGAAGAGGGACAAGAAACATACAGCTAGAAGCAAATGAAGGACAACCAGGCCAGTGGACTGAAAAGCCCCATGCCATGAAACAATCTGGTATCACAAGGGAAGGAGTGAAACTGCTTTAACAAGCAAGCTTCAAGTTTTAATTGCCTCAGCAATTGCCTTTCCTCTAAAAGTCTGGTGTGGGAGCAAAATGGGAGCAGCCTCCTCTAGACACCCCAAGGAAATGAAAGGAGGTGGTGGGTGTATGCCGAGCTCCATGTGACCACATTCCTGTTCATGGTGCCATTAAGCAGACAGGACAGAAACCTTTTCCTTTCCTGTGTCATCTCCTGGAATTGCTCTCCTGCCCCTTCCCTTCACCATGAGGTACTTGTGTCATCCCTGCAGTTCCTGCTCTGGCAAACAGCCACCACGTAGGATCTGCACCCCACGCTGAAATGAATATATTCATATATACCCATATTTATATACCCATAATTACCAGGGAAGCATGCAGGTGCCCTTCTGTGCCTCCAGGAACAAATACACAAATACTGAGAACTGCCTGCCCCTTCCAGCCAGGTTTCACTTCACAGCCAGGGCCTGCCTTTGAGGAGTGAAGGGGATTAATAGCTCACATGAAATCTTCCAGGTGGCCTGTCATCATCTCAGCTGTGCATTATGCAAATGAAAACAAGGTGCCTGGTACTTGCCTGCCTCTGCACCACACACATAGCTGATTGATGAAAATCTCACCCAAACAGACACTTGGAGCTTCTGAAAAATGTATCCGTGTTGTTTTGGAGAACCTTCAACATCTTTTAACCAAAACTGAGATTTAGAGATTGCAATGGATACAGGCATCTATCAAAAAATAGAAGCAACCACTGTAGGAACTAGTGGCTTTCCCTGCAGCAAGCAGGAATTGTTCCTGAGGGTGCATCCATCTTGCAGGCTCTACCTGAACAGCCAAGATTTCAGGAGGCAGCACAAAGTCTTGCTTCCACAGGGGGATCAACCCAGCTCTGTCCTCTAAAATGCAAATATGGTGAAGATCCATTCCCATGGCCACACAGGTTTATTAATCCAAATGAGACATTTCCATCAAGCACTGGGCAAGCACTACCCAGCAGCTGAATGAGAGGTTAGAAACCAGAATTACACTCTTCACATTTAAGAGGAAGGACAAGAAATTATGTCACTTAAGGCCAAGATGTGAGCACTTCAAAATCAGTTAAACACCTATCAAATGCTTGTAATATATGCTAGAAGAGGAAATGGAGTTTGGCTGTAATTGTAGAATGATAGATATGACATGTCTCAGCTATCAAAAAAACCCCATGTACATGAGGATTCCCACATCCTGGCATCTGTAGAATTCAAACTCACTATTTCAAAAGGCATAAGAGCTGGATGACTTCACCTTTGTGCAAACTCAAGTAATAAAAAATGGAAGTTCCCAGACATGTACAAATCAAGGGAGCAAGCAGATCAATAGAAAAGCAAGGAATTGTAAAATAATTGTAAAACAAATAGCAATTAGGAAGAAAAAGCACAACTGCAGGAAGATTACAGTGCTTAGAAATGAGCTGAGTAGCCATAGCAGCATTTTCATTATTACCTCGACTTGAGGGGCATCAAACCAAACTGAATTGAATTCTTTACACTAGAAGGCAATGGAGGCATCATGCAGCTCAAACACCGACCATCAAAACAGCAACTCTTTGACATTCATGATGTAATGAGTCATAATTATAATTCATAAAGGATCTTCAAATTGTTTTCAAGTTACCTGCACTATAAAGAAAAATTAAAGACATTGCACTTGAGCAAAGCCGAGATGAATTTCAGTACAAGTGTTACCTACTCCTTGTACACAATCTTGTCACAGTTGGAGCTAGTGGATTTTAGACCAAAAAACCCTGAATGTGCCACAGCATCATGTCAGATTTTTTCATCTGCTACATTAAAGGACTTGAATGACAACATTTTGCAGTCGTCTTCCAATCTTTATTGTGCATACAGAGACAGGATCTTCATCCACTCCCTTTCCTACCAGAATAAATCAGAATTTGTTTTAAGTTTTACAAGCCTTGCTGTGCTTTTGACTGTAGTGCTCCAATATGAAGCTTCTCCAGCAATCCTCTTAACTCCCAACATGGTGAGTGATAAAAACACGTGTTTAAATATTTTCCAGATCCTTCAGGGAAGCAGCTTTTTTATTCTGTGTAGTTCTCAGGCAGAGCTGTAATAAACACAAGCAGATGATAGCTTCTTAATAATACCTTGTAGGATCAAAGTAACAGTAGAACTTCCATACTGAATGTGTCATGAAGGAGAGGGAACAAGCACAGGCAGTGTGAATTTGGGATGAACAGCAGAATTTACAATGTACTCTGTAGATGACTACTGCTTTTGTTTTATTTCAGATCCCAGAGAATACAAGATGATAGGTAGCAGGAATACACTTTAAAAGACACCTACGGAATAGATGTTTTAAACTTGTGCAAACCTTATCCTGTATTTTTTATGTTTCTTACTGAATCACTATTACTTCAGAATAAGCTAAGATTTACAGTCATTGAACTGACCACAATAAAAATGTAATTTCTAGGCTCCCTACTAGTCCAGCTCTAGCCTATATTTGATCTATTTTTACAATGAAGGTGGATAATTTAGTGAGAACACTCAAGTCAGAAAGCAGCCCTTAGTCTACAGATTAAGAATAGAGAGAATCATCACTCTGAATCTGATGGAATTCACACACAAACATTCAGCCTTCTGAGGCCTAGAAGAGAATAAATACCAAGATTCAGAAGAGTGGACATTCTTGCAGCACTACTCCTGGAGACCTCTCTTTCTCCAACCTTTAGCTGGGACAGTGCCAGTATGTCTTTTTTTGGGGTGGAAAGAAAAAGGAAGGGGCTTTCTACTGCAGTTCTGAAGTCACTAAAGCAGGCAGGCCTCTGCAGTAACCTCTGCCACAAGGGCAAGGCAGTTCTGACGTCTGGCAATAAGATCTGGGCAGCATTTGGGCTGCTCAACATCAAATCTCTTTGTTATCTTTCAGAGAGAGCCTGGTGAGGAACAGCTAATTACCAATGTTTTCAGGAACAGCACGATCTCTTCCTCTATGGGCACTGAGGCCATGAGTTTATTCCCTTGGAATGTGACATAAGCATGTTTGGGTTTCTATGGGAAGACACCATCTCAGAAGCATTAGTGCTAAAGAGATCCACATAACAAACAGGACGTTAAAAAAAAAGAAATTCCTCTTTCAGAGCAAATCTTCAGCAGCTGAATAGACCTTGTCATGACAGAGAGCATTTAGAGCCAGGAACCACAGCTTATGTTATGACAGCTTGGCAGCTATGCCCATTTATTCACTGCTGTTGGGAAAAAAAATGCCATTTGTCCTAACTGAGCAATTTAGGTCAGCCAAACATTTCCTCTCTGCAGCTCACATGGGGTCACCCACATTAACAAGCTGTAATTTGCAAACGGTTTTCCTAAATCACTGTAAAAAAAGCAGGAGGCAGAAAAGACCATCTTTACTTAATAGGAGGCCAACTTGAGTAATGAACTTCCTTGGCAAAAAAAATGAACCCAGTGTGTAAAGCTCCATGGGATTTGCTTCAAGTTGTACAGCTTAAACAGTATGGAAAAATTGAATACTGAGAGGGATACACTATCTCTCCTTTCCTTCTCCAATGGGTTGGAAGGAAATAAGCATTTCCTACTCTACCTGCACAATTTTTATCATTGCGGGAGTTGCTGCGGCTGTTACACACAGCTGACAGTAACTGCAGTGGCTGCACTCCAACAGACCTGCTCCGTGCAAACAGGAGCTGCAGTTATTTCGGGGTTTTTTTGTCTTTGCTAACTTGCCATTTCTGCAGCTGGAAATGCCTGTACACATTCATTCGTGCATTTTGAACCGTGCAGGTTTAATTCATATCAAACTGGTTTCCACAAACAAACCTACACTGTCAAATAAACATCCTGTCAGAAGGTGATAAGTCCAAAATCCAAGCTTGTTAAAATTGTGTTGGTAATAATGCTCATAAATGATCACCTCTGCCTCAGGAAGGACGGCAAGTGAGTACTTTTGCATATTCCATGTGCTTGGATAACATTTTCTGTGAGCTCTGTACCTGTTGGGATGCTGTGGCTGCTCTCTGTTCCGCCTGGCTCAGTCGCCTCTGGAGCCTGTCGATGTATTCCCGATATTCCACCATCAACGTTTCATTCTGTGGAAAGAGAATCTCTCATCACAGTGCCAAATTCTTCTTACTGAAGTCACACATTCTGTAGCAAAAAAAAAAGCTTGACACAAGAGGAACATGAGAAGTGCAATTGTTTTCCCCTTCCAATGAAAGCCTGAGGACAAACTGCTGACACATCATAGAGAATTTCCAGCTCAAATGTGACATCGTATGACTTTTCCAATCAATCAATCTGCAGGGGAAGTTTTACTCATTTCACCATCTTGAAGCAAGAGGCATAAAAGCTGACATTTTAATTCAGGTTATTTAATCCATGCAACCTTACAAAGGAAATGTTTTAGCTACACTCAGAAGAAAGAGGAATACAGTAGATAATAAAAATGGGATGATAAACCTGCTACAGATCTCCTCTATTTCCTTCAGAGGGTCTGTAAAAAGCCTTTCTGAACCAGCCTTTACTCACAGAGATCTGTTCTCACATCATTCTTCTCCTCTAAATAACAGAGCACTACAAAAAAACAAGACAGAAGGACTTATCCTGGTTAGAACTGGATGTTATCCCAGATTTATAAGGCTGACAGGAAAGCCCTTTTCTAAAGTGGCCATTAATTATTGAACAATGCACATTCCAGAACAACCCTGCCCTTAATCTTTAATGGATAATGCTTTTAGCCATATGCATATATGGACACAGAATGTAAATTCTGCACACACAGAGCACGTGGAGAACTTGGTGTCTCTGTATATGCCACATTATCCGTAATCCCAGTGTGCCTGCTCCTGTTTAGAGGCTTGCAGGGATTCACAGGCAGAAGTTAGTTCAGAAACATTTCCTGAATTTGTCCAGAATTGCTAGATTTGTCGCTTAGAAAGACGATTTCTCCTTTCACTTTTGTAATTTGAGAGTAGAGTTCATTTGTCTTCCTGCCATTGGAACATGTCAGTCAGCAAGAAACAGTGAGGCTTCCCAATTACTGCTGACTATCTGTGTCAAAAATCCTTAATTTTCTCTAAACCAGCAACATAACTCACCTAAACAGGTTTCTGCTAAGATCTTAGTGTATGCACATCAGGTTGTAACCGAAAGTAGCTGTCACATCAGTCATTATCTTACCTCAGTTACCTTCTCATTTGCTGTTTCCAGCTGGGAAATGAGCTCCTGGCTACGGAGTTTTTGTTGACGCAGCTCACTTCTGGGAATCAGAAGAAAAGATGCTGATTAGCAAACAGTAGTACTTCAGTTATTGGAACGTAATTTCATAGATAGTTCTGTGAATTGTGGAGGCTTATGGTGGGTTTTAATTACAGGGTTATTCTTAAAACACCGATTTCAAAAGCACCACACAGCACTTCTTCATGCTGTGCATTCAAAACTGTAATGGCAGAGGAACAAGATGTATTTGTTGGAATCAGCAAGACTTTGTCAAGAGCACTTGACATTTTACAGAGTTTTTTTCCTGTTTATTGAATCTTATTTTGGAGGCATGCTATCTAGTATGCAATAAATATAAGCTGCATTTTGCACAGTAAGTTCAATATTGAGATTAAAACTCTAATTAGTGTTCCATAACCAGACCTCAACGTAGGCATTTTTAAAGGTGCTTTGAAGTACCTAAAAATAAATCATTCTATACTTGTGAGACAGACAACAATGTGACACTTCATGAGGAAAAGGAAAATACCACCTACTTCAAAGCAGTCTTTTTACTTTTATACTGAATGAGTTTTAGTGATCTTCAATTTACACAGTATTGAAGACAAAAAACATCTGGGTTATGACAGACAATCTCTGAGCTGGTGCTTAAAGGAAACAGTTCTTGCCTCCTGTCATCGCAAGAAGGGGGATGACTAAAGACACAACTCCAGGAATTTTAGCCAGTGAAAGATGCAAACCTGAGTGAGCTGCTCTAACCTCTGATCAGTCTCTACTCCACCACCTCACCTTAAATGCTCTACCTACTGCTGAAACTGCATGCACTGTAAGGCAAGCTAAAGCCTTTATCCTTTTTGAGGGAATGGACGTAAGGCAGGAGATACTCCAGCCTCTGATCTTCATCTTAATGTAAATGCTGTTTTAATGATGACACTTAGTTCTCAACAATAACTTGCTTTTATAAACTTTTAAACTTAGTATTTCATAAAAGTTTGAAAACTGATACACGGCACTTGAAATACAAGGTTGCCATGAATCTGTAACATCAGGTCACCACTAGGGCTGGTGAGGAGTTTCCACTCACGTGTTCTCAACCCACTTTCTTAACCTCTTTCACCAGTTTCAGGTAGGTATCACAAAAACAGTTCGGCAGCTTTGAACTTTCACAGAAATGAAAGTTCACAGATAGATATTTAAATGATGTTAAACAGTTAAAATTACGTAGAGATTATACCTATTACCACACGTGAACACTTTTATATAAAGTAAGAATTAAAGGTGGATTAAGATTGCAGGATCAAGACGGTATGTTAGTATGTAACACTATTTTTGTAATTTGTCCTCTGTAATTAGTATTAAGCATCGAATGAGGCATTTTCAATACAGGAGGCCAATTTTTAGGTGCCCTGAACATTCTTGGTTACTGAAAAGAGCCTGTCTCCTGTGCTTGTGCTGAGGTGTGGAATTAGCATGCTTAGCAGCACAGACCATAAACAGAGTTTACAGGCTCATATACAGCTGTGATCAAGAAATTATTTTTATAATGAGATCACACTGAACACATTTAAAAGGAAACAGTTTAACCTTGTAAGCATAAGGAAATGTGATGGCTATTGAGCTAGACAGTTGATTCATTCTGAGCGTTAACCCTCCCCCAAACACACCTTATGAGATCTCAATACTAGAACTCAGCAATAACCCCAACTGCTGGATAATTAAATCAGCCCCCACTGCACATTGTCTTTGCTAAGTGAGTAGGAAACAAAAGGTGAGCTTCTAGCATTTCAGCAGACGGGTGATAAATCCACCAGCTGCAGCAAGTACTTTCTGCAAAGCTCTCATGACAAATATAGCATGCGCCAGCTGTTTTTTTGGTTGAATTATACTATAATATGCTTCAGTTACTCTTAGTAATTATGAATTTTGTATACTGCCAGTACCTGCAGCTGTCTCTCATCCTGGTAATTTTTTTCTTTAATGAACATCTTAAAATAAGCAGCTATGGCTGCCAAACATTACACAAGTGCAGCCAAGAATAATGTTTTAGAAAAAGAGGCAACTTCTTCCTCTCAAGGTGCCATGCAATTCGCTCCATGTATTGTACAGGGTGCAGGGAAAAGGAGAAAGCAGTAATGGCCAGCACTTCATATGCTGCCACCAAAGGAGGTCACATTCCCGAGAGGCAGTTTCTTTTCAATCACAGAAAAGATAAAAACGGAGAAGTCCGAACCCCACACATGCCTACCGATGAGTCAGGGAGTCTAACTATGACAAAGAAATGTGTCAGAGGCAGAAACTGGAACAAAGACACCCAAAATAGCTGCAATCAGATGGCTTAAGCTAAGCAAAGTCTTTAAATATAAAAACAATTTAGCAAGGATTCCCTTTTCTTAAGTACCGACAAGTATAATGCAAGTGACTATTAAGGAAATGAAGCCATTCAGTATAGTTACTCAAATAAATGGGTTTATGCTACAACAAGTATTTTTTATTTTTCCCCCCTAAAAAAGTTGTCTTGCTACTAGACGATAATGGCAGATGAATAGCATTATTAATTTATTAGTTTGTTCATACTGTGTATTGTTACCATGTTTTATTACTTTTGTAATTAAAGGGTTCAGATTTTTAAAGCTCCTCAAATGCGATGTTTCCTGGAAGCAAACTTATCCTCTTTTATCGTTTAAGCCTACGTTTAGAAATTGTTTCATGCGCTGCTTTGTAGAAGAACAGGCCTGTGTATTTCTACCCCTGTTCAAGCTAAACTGTACCTAAACTGAGCAATCATCGATGTGTCTGACAGGCCAAAGCAATATCCATGGCAAAGTTGAGAGAACGCTCAATTTCCTGTCAGGTTTTCAAGTTAGGGGATCCACCTTCTTCCCCTGCCTTTTTCCCCATCTGCAGCTGTCCAGATCTAGTCCACTGAAGTGCATTCTATGATGATTCAGTCATTTGATTCAATATAAAACTTTGTTTATCCATGTGAATCTTATTCTGTTCCCTGCTCCAACCAGAATCACGCTCAACAAAAATAAGCTCTTGGTGTTGGCCACTGGTGCAGAGTCTGGTAAGGGCTTATCTGCTTACCTGCAAAATTCTCTACTTACCCCAACTCTTATCTTCATTCTCAGCATAAGGACATAAAAATCTACAAAAGATACTGATATGCCAATGAGATGGGATTACCCATGTATTGTATTTATGCATTCATCCACAGACCTGTAAAGGTGGGCTTTACAGAATGAATGAATCATCTACCCTTATTTTTAAAACTTGCATGCAGTCTGTCACTTCATTTTCTTTGAGCAGATGCTGGCAGATCGAGTTACCCTGGTTTTGCCTGAATTCTGCTGTCAGAACTGTCTCTCTCACCCCTTCTCATTCTACTGTCTGTTCTGTTGTTACTGAAGTTTGTTTCCTTCCAATTTACAAATTTCCTAAACATTCCTTTGGTATTGCTGATTCCACTTTCTATCTGCTGTCACTTATTCTTCTCAGCTGAAGTCTGAAGAACTAGAGAGTTTTACGCTGATGCTCTAAGGTAACAAGAGCAGTGTCAGCCAGTCTCTTCCCCCAAAATGTGGCCAGAGGAACCATTCTTCTGGATTATAGTGCTTCAGTGAAAGCAAGAGCCCTTAGAAACTCATGCATGCTTTCCTCACTTCTTTCAAAAGTAAATTCTTTCAAATGAAGACAAGAAAAGTAAAAAGCTGGAAGCACTTGATACTGATTTTTTTAACCACAGCTGTCAAAGGCAGATAACATTATATTTTTGGGACATTCAAACTGAGAGCCTACAACTTTACAATTGGAAGCTCTACACCCCGTGGATCAACAACAGAACATGGATTGCTTCTAGTTCTTATCAAATTCTACACCCATTCGTGGAGAAGTGAGACTGAAGATCATAATAGATTTTTCAACATTACGCTTATTCTGATTTGGTTATTTAGATTGCTTGGACAACATTCCAGATATACAGGAGGAGAGGGAAAAAAAAAAATCAAATAGTAACTCAAGTATCAGTTAAACTAATGAACATAAAATACTTAAATTATTCACCAAGACTTAAAAGCTCTTTTTGTATTATGAGAGAAGTCACATTTTGAAATAAGTTTGATAGTTTTATAAATTTCTATTCTGTTTTCCAATTAAGGCCCTATAAATAATATGAGAGATGACTTTTTTTACAACTTTTAACAGTGATCACTCATTTTATACTATTTTATAACTGAAAACTGTCTAAGTTCACTTCAGTATATATCATTAGAACTCAAGGTACATTTAAAATGGATGCAATCAGAGGTCAGAGCAGTTTGGCTTCTGGCTCTGCCAGAGTAGACACTGTGGGAATAAAGGGAATAAACTTAGCAGTGAGTTGCTAGCCATGCTGCCAAGAGGAAAGTTTTTATTTGGAATGATGACCTATGTCACAAGGAGCACTGACCTCCTCAGTTACCTTCAGGGTTGACTGGCACTAGGATAGTGAAGAAAACTGGCTCCCTGCCCTTCTGCAAGGTGAAGACGAGGTCTATTACCAATAAATTCTCCTTTAGATGCATACAGCATCTTAAGATGCTTGGAGGGAAGAAAGCTTTTCTCATAAATGAGGGCTGTAATACATTTGTATGAAGAAAATGGTGCAATTTAGTCTACAAGTATTCAATGCACTGCCTCCTGTTTCAGCACTGGTTTTGAATTCCGAGTTCAGTTTTATCAGCAAGAGTTACATGTTTAACTTGAATGAGATCCAAAGGTCCAGAAAAGCACAGAATAATTTTCAATGAAGCCTGGAAGTATCAATTTACTTATCAACACTTCTATCTACAGGTTTTTCACTGATCTACTAGATTCTTATGTTATTTACATTACATGCTCTACCATACAGGTTGCAAAATTTACTTTTACTTCTTAATTTTTTTTTCCAGATCAAAAATCCCCTAACATTCACTGATGTTGCTTCATTCCTTAGAGTTACTTAATGCTTCCTTCGTGCATATGGATTATACCTCACCAACAAAACACTGCAGACTTAGAACATGACAAATGAGCAGCACAGAATGTGGAAAAGTTAGCAGCTGCTGCTGGTAAGTTTAATAAAGAAGCCAAAATGTTTCAGACACCTTCACACGGAAAATGAAAGCAACAAGGACAGAAGTGGAAAACCATCATGACTTTAAGGCAAAGGAATGGGAAACACCTACACTAACAAATAGGACACTGAGTCAGTGTTTACGAGAGCTGCACTAACAGCACCCTCCTGGTGAAATGCAGTCTAAAACGCTTCCCCCATACACATGGATAAGACTTGGTTAGGAAGTTTATAACTTCCTAAAAAACCCACTCAGCTATAAAACACATCAGTATGCCGCAAGAGTAATGATTCTTGTTAAAAACTGTATTTTTTGTTAAAAAATGGAATTCTGCTGCATGTCACCAACACAACCTCTGCATTTGCTCACGTATTTATGTGGATCCTCTTTTCTCTTGGACCCGACCATGAGGCTTGGTGAGAACATTTCCTGCATTAGCCTCAAGAGACCTTTCGAACAGAGCGTTTAATTAACAATAGATTAATTAATCCATTACCAGTATCAGTCTGTTATTTTGTGTTCTTATTGAAATTTCCCTGATAAATGCATTTGCTGCAAAATTATTCTGCTTTTTAAATAATCAGCAACTTGATTTTAGTTCACAACACAGTAAGAAGCAATTTGCTGCTCTGTACTTGCACTCAAAATGTTATTGTGATAGATGAAAATAAATATGATAATTATTCATTTATAGTATAAGCAAGGACTTTGGTGTTGAATAACTACTACAATGTAAATTCAGGAGCTAATTTTCATACCAGCTGCATTCTGCAGTACATCGCTGGCTGTCTGGCAATGCATATAAGGTGAAAAATAAGCTGGTTTTAAAATTTCCAGATAATACTGATGAGGTTCAGTTATACTACTTGCCACGATAATATCAGGGCATCACTGCACAGATTTAATATGCAATTCCTGATGTCAGTCTAAATGCCAGCCTTCCTGTTTCTATTGCCAGCTTCCTTGCCAGGTAGAGCAAATGCCTGATAAAGACTTCTATTTCTAGCTCATGCAGTATGAAAAAGCATAACACACCACATCACATTATAAAGCAACTGGCTTAGCTTTTAGACTTGCACCAAAATATCTACTGAAGTCACATAAATAGGGACATTTTCAAAATTTACTACCCATTTTTCATCCAGGTTCACAAAGCAGACTTCCTTGTATTTTCTATGTCAGCATTTTGCTGCAGATAAATAAGGTCTAAATCTTTTGGTCTGCTGTGACAACATTTTAACACTGACAGTAAAGGTTTGAGAGGGAAAACAGCTGTTTCACAGACAACTTTAATTATTTTGGAAGTCTGCAATTTTCCCCTTTTAATTGGAACTTGCTGAACCACATCCAGGATCTAGTGATGAACCTAGATGCTCAGCTGTGAAGTTTTGCATTTTGATTTACAGAAAATAAGCTACAAGTTTAAGAGCTAAAATTTACCTTAGCATGAAAGACTGCAAAATAATTTTCTTCTCCAGTTACTGCATTTACAAAAGAAGCTAAAAAAGTATCAGTAAGAGCCAGCTAATTACTACAGCAAAGCTACACCACTAAAACTGTCAGTGAATCAGCACAGCTCCGAGTGTCTCACAAACATGCTCAATATTGATGTCTTCTCAAAGAGACTTTCCTTTTTAAAAGAACTGTTTAACAACAATCTTTGCAAAATGCAATATATTTTAAGGGAAAATAAAGCCAGCCTGTATCTGACCAGATAAGGTAAAAAATCCCCTGTAACTGTTTGCTTAGGGGAGGTAAAGATGAGCACATACTTCACTGCTAAGATGGATACCCAGGTTAACAGTAGTGGCAGGGTAGATTTTCCTGGCTTGTGTTTAGAGATTTGGGCTCTAATTTCACTCACACCACTGGAATTCTGACAGCCAAGAAATGCCAAGCTATGCTTCAGAAACTGTAACTCCAAAAATTGCATGGGATACTGGAAATATGATTGAAGCTGAGAATATGTAAAGCATTATATTAATAATGAAACACGAAAAAACCCAAGACTACCTCAAAGGAAATAAAAGATAGAATTCACAGGTTCCCAATTTTAATAGAGAAAAGCTTTACTTCCATGTTAACATGATAGTAAAGCAACTTCTAAAACCAGTCTGAGCAAAAAACCATGAGTGCATCACTTTAAGTGATTAAAGGGTTGCTTCAAATTTATTAAGTTAACAGAGCTACAGACTCTGAATTTTTGTTCTCAAACCCACTGAAAGGTAATGCAGTCATATTCCTTTCTAACCACTTTAAGTTTAAAGAAATGAGACTTATGAAATGAGGCTTCCTGGTTTAGCAGTTATTGTGGACCAGTGCGTCAACCTCCTGCAATTTTCAACCAGTTTTGAAGAGGAGGGGATCTTGAGGACATAAACTTCTCTGCAGTTCTATAAAAATACCAGGCTAATTTAATCTCAAATTAATAGTCTACTTGAGCTAACTGACAACGCTTCCTGAGCCTAGAAATGAAATAAAGCATAGGGGAAACTTGCAAAACTGAAAATATTCTTATATTCTGCACTGCAAAATACAAGTATCAGCCTAGAAATACGGAGGAATTAAGAGAAAAGTAAAGTTTATACCGTATTTTTCCTTAGGACAATCACACAACCCAGTTTTATCTTCATTTATAACAGCAAGTGCTCAGAAGAGAATGTTAGATGTACGTTCCAAGAGGTTTTTGTCCAGTTTATTTTAGAAGTCTGGAGACTCACTCCACAACTGATGTTATGGCTTTTCTGAAGATGTATAGAAGTTCTCATAATCCAAAGCTAAAATTGTCTAAATTGAGTGTGCTGTATCTTGAAAGAGAAAGCCAAATGTAATGTATATACTCCATTTACATTTTGTCATTACAAGAACTCACACATTACCAACAAGATAATGAAAATGTGAAAGTTTTACTTCAGTGCTAACTTCACAGAGAGCATCACAGGTTCTGTTTAGATCATTCTTCTTCGTTTTGCTGCAAGCACATCTTTGAGTCTGGATGGTTTGCTCTTCATGGTTTTCCACCACAGGTCTACTGCCATACACCAAATAGTATGTGAAACACACTTTGCAGAAAACAAAGCTGCACTTACTTCAGCTTACTGATCCTGGCTTCTGTAGTTTCAGTGAGGTTTTTTGTTTCTTCTTTCCACCGGTTTGTTGCTTTTTGCTGAGCTACTAAGAGACGTCTGAGCTCAGCAGTGGACTTGTGACTGGTGTCCTCCATCTCCCTGAGTCGAGCTTCATATCCACATTCTTTCACTGCATGCTCGTGCTCCATTGTGCTTATCTAAAAAAACCCCACAAATCCGGCACAATCAAGTCTTGCACTCTCTACCTTTTTTTTTTCCTCGGTTGTTTTACAACGCCTGAGTTAAATTTATAAACATTTGTTGAAAGCATGTAACATACAATAATTAAACTTCTAATTATATACTCAGAGATACGTGTTCCCAAAGCCAATTTAAGCAAATAGTACAACTGACAATAAAGGATAATGAGCTGTGTATGCTTATTTTTGTAAGTAATCTTTATTCTTTTCCCTCATGTTTTCTCCACAGAAACAAGTTCGCTCTTTTTCATCTAGCTAGATGTGTTAGGAGTTTCTTAACTGCATCTGCAATCCTTTGTACATTAGTGGGAAATGAAATCAAGCAGTGAATCTTATCTGTGACTATAATGGAAGCCTGTCTGATTAAAAATTAGACAGACAAAGATTTAGTATATGCTTTCTATGCTTCATATCCAGTACCTATCTGTTACAAGTTTCTGAGCCTTTGTTTAAGCAAAGGGTTCTGGAGTTGGACAAGAGTTCCTGTTCAATTTGACAGCTTTCTTTATCTTGTAGTGCAAAGTGGAAGCCAGATTTGAGATGGCCCCCATTCACACCTTGTAAAACTGCTTACTGAGATTGTCTTCATTGCTCCAGATCCTTACATCCCTTTTTTTGGTATCTTTCTGCAGAGGGGAAAGTACCAGCTTTCTATGTTCAGAAAGTACATCAAGGATCAAAGCTGTTCCTCCCTCCAGAAGCCACAGGTACCGTGAATCTGCCGAGGTTGCTACTGATTCCTTATCTCACCTGCAGTCTGCTCAGGGAGATTTAATGGAACATGTTCAAAAAGAACAAACCAGCTTTCAGCCAATAATCTTGTTTGCAGCTCAGCATAGAGAAGAATTTTCTCTGTCCAGAAGATACAGAGCCAAAGCTTGACAGCCACACGATTAAATTATTTATTAGTTACGCACTGCCCTGACAACATGGTGGACACACAAGTAGAAGAACACTCTGGGCAGAAAGTCAGACAAAGATTTCTGACACATTAGAGACAATAAATAAATGAAGATCAGGAATTGAAATATTATTTAATCTATTCATCTTATTTAAAGCAAAGACCATTTGGGGTTTTCTTATCAAGGAGAATTTAATACACATTAAAATACAATTTAATTAGCAGAGATTGAGTCACTCCATGGATTCAGAGGACACACAATGCGACAATAAAATTATTTTAAACAGCAACCAGGAAGCATCACTGAAACGCTCAATCTTATTTTAAACATTTAATGTTTTTTTCTAAGTATCAGTCTTACATTGCAGAAAAAAAACCAACCAACATACCTTTATTTTAGCTTTTTGTTGAGCCTCTACTGCCAGTTTTCTCAAACCCTCCATTTCGTTTTGCAATTGTTCATTCTCTTGCTGAAGTTTTAGTCTTTGTTCACTGACAAAGGTACTCTTTTCTCTCTCTGAATCCAGAGTGCTTTGCAATTTACAGATAACTTCCTGGCAACGAGATTTCTCTTCCTCAGAGCTAAAAGAGAAGGGAAGTCTGGCTGCAACTGAAGAACTGAACAACTCCTGAACCAGAGAGCAAAAGACATAGACTGGGAGCTATGCACGAATCAGCAAAAAACTTTATCACGATGATGGAATTGATAAAATTAATCTTAGTTTCACAATTATGGTATCTCGATACTATGTCTGCTACTGACTAAAACGATTTGACAAAACCCTAACACACACGGAACAGTTTAAATAGTCTGAAATAATTTCCATTGCTTTCTCCTCTTACTTCTGTAAACATCTGTAACATCACTTACTTCATTTCCAGTTGTTTCAGTTTATTTTGTGTCACCTGTAGACTCCGCTGAAGGTCATCTTTAGCAGCTTCTGCAAGTAAATACTTCTGATGCAGCTGCTCGAGCTTTCTACTGTCAGATTCATGCTCTCTGTGTTCCCTGTAAATCTGAAGAGTAAACTTACATATAAGTTTACTACTCATTGCATCCTATTTCCCCATGATTTAAAATAAAACTGAATTTCTATCATTGTTGCTGCCACTTGAAAAAGAAAAAAGTTTGCAAAGATCTGATCAGACATTATGTTAAACATCTCTCTTTTACTTTTTTACACTTTTCAAAGAACTTTCTTCTTCAGTTTGGTGTTGCAGCTCGAAAAATCCTTCTGGATTTAAAAAAAAAATCCAAACAACCTTAAAGTAAATATATGAAAATTTACAATTAAGAAAAATCTACTCAGAAAATAAAAAGAGAAAGTTAAGGGAGAAACACATGAAAAATGGGAAAAAATACATGTATTTTTCCTTTTGAAAAGGGATCTTAAATGTGATGTAAAAATACATACAATTGCCTTACCTTTTCAAGTTCTTCTTCCACCGCTCTCTTTTCTCTAATGGCTCGTTCAATTTGACTCTGTTTTTCTCCACATTCCTTTTAATAGAAGTCATTTTAAAATAAGATTTAGTAAATCAAAATAAAAATCAAGAAGTGCTGAAGCCAAACCCTGCCCAGTGTAAATGTAGTTCTTGCTGCTGCCATGGATGCATTTGATTATATTTACCTGCTCAGTATTTTCTCTATAGGATCATTCGATATATAGACCATGAAACCTAAAATGAAACCTTTTAAAAATAAACGTAATGCATAAATAGGTGCATAAGCACTGAATTCTTGTGGTCATATGCATAACTTATTACAAATTCTTGGTTCATTCAAAAATATGATGACTCTGGTCCACAGACTTTCTCTTGGGATACTTCATCAGCTTTTATTTCTACACACTCAACTACATATAAGCACGGAAGGCTGAGTTTAGTGTATCTCTGAAAGAAAGAGGGATACTTAAGAAATGCCATCACATGGGAAATATTTTCTAGAGAACAGATCTCACTGTCAAAATGCCTGTGAACTCATCTCTGTAGACATGCAGGATGTAATGTGCTATACAGTAATAGAGGACCATCCTACACAATTACTCATTAATCACATGTTGGTTGACCTAAAATACTAAATTCTAGTGAAAGTATTTGATCAGCAAAAGCTAGAAGTCTTAAGTGTTTTGCTACTGAAAACATTTTTATCAGTCAACTCCGTACCATCTGAAGAGCTGAAACTTCTTCTGTCAGCCGAGAAACCTGCACGTTACATTGCTTCTTTGCAGTGTCTACCTGTGACCAAAACAAAACCACAAAATTAGTCACACAAACTATTTTCCATCTTGCTTTCTGACAAATATATACATATATATGTATATATAGTCTCTAGGTGGTGCATGTATATAAAGCATGAAAATACGTGGGACTGCAGTAACTGACAACTCTTATGACATAAATGTTAGAAGAATGATTATTATCAATCTATACTACTTTAACTGAGGGTGTTTAGGAGAGAAAAAGCACAAATGAAGATACCACAACAAGTGCCACACATCTTTGCAGTGCAGCCTTCTCCATCCCACTGTCTGCAGAGGCATCAACAGTTCTGGTTCTTGTTTAGAACACATGTCTAGACAATAAATGCTGAAGAGTTTGGTGCTATCAGCATGCTACCTTGCCACTTACATTATCCAAACTCTTGTGAGAAAACTGCTCATGGTGACCATGCACCAGCAGTAGCTTTTCACTCTGAGGAAACCCAAAAAATCTTCCCGGTCTTTCAAAACATCGTAACTTACTTCCTTTCTAATTCTTGCAGCAGTATTTTCTGCAAGTTGAGACATTTCATCCTTCAGTTTCTTGATCTCTTCTTCCTTTTGTTTCTCCTCAAAGAGTGCCTAGAAGAAAAATAACAAAATGAAATATGACTGATATTTCAGTGTGATACTAAGAGCACCATGAGAAAAACCCACACACAGCCACCTCTCAAAAGACACCTTTTTTTTTCCTTTTTACTTTGGAGTAGATGATCCTGAGACTCAACAAGAAAACAACAGTGAAAACATGTTGCACTAAATGCACATTGTTGTAAATCAGAACCACACAAAGAGTTAGTGTCAGTAGATGCCTTTTTCTATTGGGACTTGGAGATTTTGGCTGAGCGTGGAATTATACAGAAGAAAGCACAGGAACCCAGAGCAAAAGGCAAAGCTAATCTCCAGAGTTTTATCTGGGGCAAGGATCTGTAATAAAAAAGTGATGGTTTCTGTTAGGAAACTGAATACCTTTAGACACACACACTCCTACATATAGCCAAGCATTTTATATGAAATTACTCATCTCTCAGAAAACGAAAAGTAAAGGACTAAAAATTTCTAAGTAACTAAGGAACGTGTATGCAGACCCTTTCATGGTGGGTAACGGTGTGAGAATTACAGAGAAAAAGTGTAGCAAGGAACCCTTCCTCTGGGGGATGTAAAAAAGCTACTGATGTTACAGTGTAACAGGAGAAAAGATTACAGAACACAGGATTTTTGATCTCACCTACCAAGAATCCTAGGCGGCACACAGAGAATGCGGATATGCATAAAGGGAGGAAGATATCAAAGAGTCCCTAATGGATGAAATAAACTAAGCCTGTGGAAGGTTACTCACTCCAGGCTGTAACATGCCACTTCATTGGTCATGCTCTCTTTTACTGCTCCCATACAATTCAACTTTGTCTTTTGTTACTCAAACTACTCTTAAAATTCTTCTCATGTCTGTTTATAAGCTTAGCTTCATGTGCTTTATAATGTTAACAGAAGAAGTGTTATTGTAATTTCCACCTCAATCTCCTACAGAGCAGGGAGCAAACAATTTAAAACAAAGTGTTAACAGATATGTATATTAACGTGCATTATTTTATTCTGTTCATTAATAGAACAGTTTTTTTTTTTTCTTCTGTTCATTGAATTTTTTTCCCAGTTTGAAAAATTCAGGATGTTTAAACCACAGCAGTAAATTAAGAATTGTCTGCTTTGTTTTGGCTCCTTGAGCCACGTTTTCATATCAATATTTTTGGCATAAACATTATTCTATGATAGTTTAATCACACATTGTATATAAAAGTTTCTTTTAAGGCCTCTCCACATGTCTAGATTTCTTTGTTGATGACTCTGCACTTTCCTTGTTTCCTGTGTTTTGTCTTTAACAGTTATAAATTCCTAACAGAACCTTCCTTTTTTTTTTCCTGACGCCAGTATTTGGTAAGAAACTCTGAACTCTTGTCAGAAACTTTGGAAGACTCATGTTCAGGTACAATGTTATCACTGAGATCACCTTTATCCAGGCACTCAATGTGTGCCTTGAAATTTATACTGTATGACAAGCCTGAGTGATGTGTGGTCACATCCCAGTTTGCTCTCTATGCATGACTAATTTTAGCACAACAGACACAAAAGAAGCTAGCTTGTGTATCCTAAATATCCTAATTTCTAAGGAATACCTTCATCCAATGACTTACCTGACTTTTTTCCAGGTTAGCTTCTTCCAAGAGCTGTATGCAGTCTTGGACTTTTGCAACAGCATCATACCTCTCACTTTCTAGATTGACAGACTTGGCCCGAAGCTCTCTGATCTGTTCCTCCAGGGCGACTTTTTCTGTTCTCAGTCGTTCAGCATCTTGAACTGTCACACATAATCTACAAAACAGTAGAAATTTAACAATGTGATAGTTAGTTAAGACACTGATCCATTCAAACTGAGCTATTAGGAAGTATCTGTTCATAAATTGCCCAAATTGCATTGTTTTCTGCTTGTTTTTGGACAAAGTATTTTGAGTTTGATGATTAATCGAGTTCTAGAAAGAAACGGAATTAAAGGAGTTAACTCAGATATCTAATCTCAGAAGATCCGTAGAAGAATCCCAGTGACATCCTGGGATACATCGCTGCAAATGTTCTATATTAAACCAGAATAGAACAGCCCCAGAAGAAATAAAGTTTTCCTCTGTGGAGGAAATGGAGTAATTGGATGCGGGCAACGAAGTTGCAGCTATAGTATTAGAGAAAGAAAACCACTGGTAATTTCACAACAGCTCAGGAATTCTTATTGTTTAACTATGATTGTCAGTATTGGCAGGCGTGAGAAAGGACAAGAGAGCCTCAGAGGGATCGTCAAAAATGTCTCTGTTACTTCCTAACATGTTTGCCATAAAACACACAAAGACAAACAACCCCTCTCTTTTTGTAGAGCCAAGGCATAATTTTTGCACGTATCCTGTTGGTAACACACAGTGCGCTCTCTTTACCTTACTTCTAATTGTTTTATACTAGACTGCATTTGCTGCAAGCGTTTGTCAGATGCTGTTTCTCTCTCCTGGGCAGATATCCTGTCTTCTTCCTGGAAAGAATAAAAGTATTATCCGGACCTGATCTGAGCTTCCCTGAACAAAATAAAGATATACTCACATAAAACAAGCTAGATAACAACTTGCAATTAATTTAAAGTCAGCATTCAGAAAATGTCTGTCTATTCAATTGCAATAATTGCAATTCAATCATTCCCTTCTCTAGAATACCTTTCTCTCCAATTGGCTCTGAAGCTTCTCTTTCAATGCCATCATTTCTTCAAGCTTAGCATTTGCTGCTTGCCCATCTATTTTGGCTTGCCTGTATATAAAGAAAACAATTATTATAGAGGGGAAAATAAAGGGGCCCATTAAAACTTCGTTGGAACAGCTGTGAAGGGCAGACAAATTTTACAACACTGTTCTTACAGGGCACCAGAGGTTCCCCCCTTCTCCTTCTCACTATGTGGCACAGAGAGAGAGGAATACCAAATTCCAAAGTCCTGTGGAAATTACTTCACAGATTATGAGGAAGGTGTATTGCTTAAAGGTGGAGGACTAGGCAATCAAAAACTTCAAGTGATTCAAGGACTTAAGTATAATTAATCACAGATACGTAATAGAGAAGTCTTTTGCAGAATTAGATTTCACTTTTTAAAGCAATAGGACTAGGAACTAGATCATTACACACTTCTAAAGAAATTAGCTGATGTGCTTTGTAATCTGAAGAGTTTTTATGGGCTGAAGGAGAAGAGGGGAAAAAAAAAAAGGAATAGTTAGTGAACGATGTTAATGACTAGTGGTTCTTCATCCTCAGTAGAAAAGTCTGTTGGAAAAAGCAACCCTCCCACTCCTCTGACTTGGGAACAGAAAGACACAGAGAGCCTTCACCTGGGGTGTAACCCAGTTATTGAGGCTGCGTATTAGGCTAAATTTAAAAACCAATGACTGACTCTATGATAAAGCTAAAAGACAGCAAACATGTATTAGGTTAGCTCATGCAAACTGCAGCACCAATAGTCATGAAAGAAGCTAGGAAGTATTTAATACTTCTAACAACCAACTTCAAGCAAATATTTCTTGTAGAAATACTGATTTTGAATGAAGGGCATAAAAGTCAAGCATACTGTACCTACATGAAAATCTTAAGCAAAATATATATCATCCAAGCAATTTTACAGCAAATACTTTATTTCAGCCCAAATAATTGGAAAAGTTAATTTGGTTACAATTTCCTTAAGAAGCAAAAACTACAATAAAAACATTCCTTAACACACGGTCTTCAGTGCAGGTCCAAAACTTTGACCTTACTCCATATGAAACATTGCATCTTTCTCCTACAAGAAGTACTGTAAATTCAGGAGGACACTAAATTGCCTCCTGCAAAACATTTTAGAAGCGTTGTAAAACAAAAGAAAAACTCAGAAGGCAGCATAAGAGGGGGAAAAAACCGCACAGACATAAAAAGGTCATAAAAAAATCAGCAGAACTTAAGTATTAAAAATGCATTTTAACAACCAAATTCAGATTCAGGTCAAATTCAGAGGCCTGCATTTTACAGGCAACAAATTGATTCTAAAGAGGAAGCTTTTATTCTATACTGTACGATATATTTTTAACCTAATTTGGGCAAGTTATCTCTGTTTAGGAACCTTAAGATTCTGAAGTGCAGATCCATGTCCTAGCAATGCCAAGTTTCTTAATTTGTGTGTTCTATACAGGCCATGCAAACCTAATTTAAACCCAAATTCTCTAACACACAGGTTGGGTTTTTTTTCAGTCTACTTTTGCATTCCTGACTTAGTGCTCTATTACCATAAGTCATGTAAAACTATTAGAAACAGCCCATAGGATTAGAATTGTCTGCACCATATGCTGTATAATCCATGCAGGCCACATCTTCATGTTAGAGAAGCAACTGGTGAAAATATTCCAGACTTCTTGGAGAACCACTGCAGTGCTTTTCAGGGCTAGATAGAGCTGTTCCTATTGACTTTGGGAGTAAAACACAGCACTGTTTTTAGGGGTGCAAGGACTTTAGGCTGATCTGAGAGGAAGGTGAGCATAATCAGTGCTCGTAATTAGAGATGGACAATGAATTTCTTGTTTTACTCTCAATTCATAAATCCACTGTTGAATGAAATAAAATTTTAATTTGACATCAACCATCACTAATTAAAAGAGAGAACAGATACAGTAAACCGGCACTGAATAAACTTCAGCTGTAAACACAATCAATCACGAAATTGTGTCACAGATATTATTTCTCCTTTTCCTTGATATACTTCAGGTGTAACTAACACTTCTTTTACCTTTATCTTCCACAGAATCTATGGTTTAGAGCTCTTTATTGATAAGGAGTGAAAGCAAATTTTATTAAAATTATTAAAACTTGGAAGCTTGTTTGAACATTCAAATTTCAGAACTATAATGAGTAGCCATAGAACTGGCTTTTGAGCTAACTGTATTCTAATGAAAGCCTTTCTTCAGAATCAATTGTGATGTGATACTGACACTTTTCTTCTTTTAAATCAAAGGTCAAATGTTGACTATTTTAGGGAAAAGCAGAACCAAAAAAACTAACTGGAAATATGTTACCATGACACTAATGATGTCTAACAAATTTCAGAGACAGTTACTGAAACCATTGTAACTATGAGGATGAAATTACCTCACAGTACAAAGAAGGTCCATGAAACAGCAGCAGGCTAGGAAAAGCTATAGAAAAGATATCAATTATTTTTTTAATCTGCCTGCTTTATACCTCAGTTGTTTCCGTAGCTGCTCTAGTTCCACATTTTGTTCTGTCACAGTTGTCAAAAACTGCTGATTGGTCTGCAAAATAAAGAGATATTTGTGACAGGTTCATTACAGTATTGAAAATGTTATACATTGTGGATTGTTATAGGACATGTTCACAGAATACAACATCCTAAAAAAGAGCCAGTAAGGTCTATTTATCACTGTAGCTGGTCTTCAGGCAGCAAGATTTATGTGGAGTATTTTAGAAAGGTGAAAGCAGAGGGGTGTTCCTCCCCTTCTTTCCCCACACTTTGGTAATGTAAGGACTTCATGAGACAAAAACTGCAGTAGCTCAGACCTGTCATTTGCCCTTCCAACCAGTTTATGTATCAGGAATCCCTTGTGACACTGAGTATCACAGCAGACCACGCACTGCTGCGAAGAATTCCTGGGTTTTAGGGTCAAGGAAAAATGAGCAATTGCTCATCCTTCATCCTTTTCTATGCAAGCCATAGTGCTGGAGGTGTAATTCTCCTTCAATTGTCTTGAATCAATATTTTCATGAAAACTAGCCTTTTCTAAAGTTTACACACACCTTACACTGAGATACTAAAGATGACCACAATGGCAGGCAGCATTCAACACGCACAATATTCTCCTTTTCTCCCCTCTCTCCTATTAATTGCTAATGTTCTTCTTGCTTTTTGGGCTGTTGCTAAGAATTGTTTTCACACACTTCCTACTTCTAAAATATCTATTCTGAGTGCTAACAGTTCATTTCAAGACCATCACGGAGTACCCAAAGTAAAAATCCCATCTTGCCCACATTTATTATTTTGGTTTTATTAGTATCAGTGAAATGTCAGATGAAATGAACTCAGATAATCAACGAGATCTTTCTGCAAATTTCTGCAGTTTACTTCTGTTTTTACTATCCTAAATATTTTACCATCAGCAGTGAACACTCTTGCCTCAATACTGAATCTCACTTCCAGAACATGCGTAAATATGCTGAACAATTCCAACCTGAGCACATCTAGGAAACACAGCTGTTTTACCACAATAAAAAACGTGACTAATTAATGTGTCTTTTCACTTTCTATTTTTCAGTTTGTTAGTTCAAAAAAGGGCTTGATGCTTTCTTTATGCCTTTGGTAACAGACGGTGCCAAATGTTTTTTGGATAATGCAAACAACTGGATTATCTTTATCTTAAATACTGTCTTAACTCTTTTCTCTGACATAAAAAAAAAGGTTTCAGTGAGAAAAACAAAAGAGTAGGCTGCTAGAGTAGGTTAGGAGTCTTTTTGCACTGCCAATATTCAAAACAAACACTCAAAACCAAACAAAAAACCCCATACAGGAATCACATCTTTCAAAAACAAAGCTGCTCAGTCAAAAACTTCACCCCCTCTTTCACCTCAATTTTTCTACAAAAAACTACCTGACAGTTTCTACTAAAACTGTTTGTCAATTTTGGAAGGCCTCGGCTTAAAGCTTAGTGACTAAGAAGTCCCACAGTCTAAGGATGTGAATAAAATATTGAAAGATTATCAGAGCTCAGAAAAATATGCAAAAAGGTGACAAAGACACTGAAGACAGCTGTACCAAAATAGAATGGATAAACATGCCACAGCTAGCACAAGCAAGAGGGCATAATTAAAAAAAATGTTCCCTTTGTGAAGAGGCTTTTGAATGTGTAAAGTACACTAACCACATACTGTAATTCTGAGTGTAAGCTTACCACTGAATTGTAAAAGAAAGAGCTCACACAAAATTAAAAGCTGACCTCTCGACCCCCTTGACCTGGTGTTTGGAGTTCAGGAATAAAGCCATCACTACTTTCTGGTTGCTGAAGAAGTTTGCAAATTTGAGTGGCACAACTTCTTTTTCAACCAGGTATGTGTGAAGGACCTTTTGGTTTTGTACTTTGAGGGTCTAGTAAGAAAATAAATAACTAGCTCACTGTTCAGAAGGTTTTACTCACCAACTCTATTTTCTCCTTGGCCACGCGCAGTTGCCGAGCCAACTGCTGAAAGCTAGTCAGTTGATCCTAAAAAGAGAATTCAGAGTTTCTTATAATCTTAAAGAGTGCATAATTAGAAAGCTTCATAGTCAACTGAAAACATTTAAAAAAACCCCTATACACCTAGCAGGAAATTCAGAGAGTCTTCATAGATTTCATAGTCTTCACAGATTGCTTTTAGCTGTTGACCTCGTACTCCATAAAATCAGATTTACTGCTGAACAATGTACCTAATTTTCCCTGGGTTGCAAACTGCCTCCTTCCAGAACTCACATGCACTTACTATCAAAACATGAAAGAACAGGTGAGCAGTGCCTTTAAAGAGCCACACAGACTGTGATGCTACTACAAGCATTTTTGCTAAGCAAAATAAAAGACATGTACCCCTTAATTTAAAAAATGCCTGTTATGGACATTTTAATTTGTTCTTTACCATACAGGATGTCTTGTGTCCATACAATAAAAAAGGCTCAGTTAAGCTCTTGAGTCCCTGAACGTGAACTCTGTCATCCTAGGAGAACTAGTATAACCCAGAAAAACCATCTGCAGCATGCCAGAGGCCTTCAGAGCAGAGAGAGGACTGAAGTCCCTGAGCTGACAAATCTTCTAATTGTGCTAACAGTCTCAAGGCCAAGGATATGCAAGAAACCTATTCCTGCCACTCTCTTACCTACTACATCCAGTCCTTATGATATCCTCTCTCCTCCTTGCAGTCTGTCAATTTTAATTCTACTTATGTTACCTATTTCTATTTACTTCTGACAGCTGTTTGCTGCTCCTTCATTGAAAGCTAAACCTAAAAATAAAAGCTTATTTAACTGAAGAGCTGTTTTCTCTGGGAGACCAGTAGCATTTAAGACTAAAAGGCTGTTTAACCTTGTTCTTGTCACAATGGCATTAAAATGCACCAAAAATTTAGTTACTAATAAAAATTGGAATCTGGCAGCCCTAAACCCTCTGACAACTACCAGTGACTCTCTATACTCTACTGTGTGAGTATGTTATTAGTAACTGATAACACAACACAAGAAATAATCTAACAGAAGAAACAGGAGCAGAAAGCTGGAACTACACAAAGATAAGAGTCCTCTTAACTATTCCTTGAAATAATTATGAAACTTGACAGAGTACAATAGCTGCACAGACACTTGTTCTGTTCCTCTGAAAAGATCACATCGCCAAGGTGAACTTAATAGCACAAAACCCCAAAAATCAGTAAAAGTACTTCTGAGGTGAGCTGTAACTGTGCCCATAAGTCAAGTGTGTTTGAAAACAGAGAGGAAATAATAAAAGAATTTGCAGGTTCTCTCCTATAAATACATGTAGCAAGGTACATACAGGCACCATATTTCTACTAGCTCTTCACACGCTAAGCATCTTTACACAGCTCATCAGAGCAGAACAGCTTTTCTAAGAATTTCCTGAAAGGCCATCCCCAGACACAGCAGAAGAGAAACAGGCTGCTAAACACAATCTAGCATTAGACAAATACTAGTGAACTTGATTTTTCACCTGTTTACTTCTTTACTGAATAACAGCAGGAAGTGGAGACTACTTTTCCAGTTATTCAAACACAGGAGAACAGATAAAGAAAGACTTTCACCTCACAATTCAGAAATCTTAAGCAACTTTTTCAGATTTTTTACAGTCCTGAAGATTTCCGACCATGCAATTCAAACACAGGATTATTTATATGCACATGCAGATTTTCTGTACGTGTGTATATATATATATGTATATGAAAAAAAAATTAAGAAAAATAAAAGAAAATTACATTCTGCTTTTTCCTTTCAGTCACAAGAATCTGTGTTTCAGTCAGGCGCTCCTGGTACTGCTGCTGAAGTCGATCGTGCTCCTTTAACAACGTCTGCCAGAGCTCAACTGCTTGGTCTTTTTCCTAAGTTACAAAAAAATATTCTATTATAGCACATTTGTCTTCATCTATCAATCTCTAAAAAGACAGGTCTTAACATCTGTTTTGAAAAAACGCCATTACCTATACTTTTCTCTGCATGTATTTTTTTAATTTAAATTTGAGTGCAGAAAAACAGATCCTTGGAAGTTCAAATTCCACTTCCAGTTTTTTGCCTTTTTTTTTTTTAAGATCTCAGACTTTCACAGGTCTTTAAGGTAGGCCTACAGAATAAATACTATTCAAATACCAAAATTCAGCTGTCAAATTAATTTCAACCTTATCATACACAACAAGATTGATCTATTGTAATAAGCAGAACAAAATTTGCTTGTATTTTCAGAGTTAGATATTATTTGCAGTATCCCACATACACTTCCCTCCTCATATCCCATTACAATAGTTTTGATTAAAATTACAAGCTACTACAAAAAACTTGAACAAAATATTTAAGTTGTTGATCACAAACTTGGATCAAGTCAAATGGTAAAATTACTGACACAAATTATTACTAAAATAATTATTTTATTAACCTAGGAAAGAAGGTTCTTCAGGTCTTTAAGTTCAAGAGGGCCTCAAAACAGCCTCAAGGAACTCTGAAAAAATGATTTTAGAATCAAGAAACAAACCAGCCTCCCCTAGTCTGCCAAGGCACAACAAGAGAAATAAAACAATATAAATGTTTAGTCTCACACACTTGCTTTGCCAGCCGCAGTTGCTCTTGAAGGGTTCTCACTATGTCTTCATCTGCAGGAATATCAGTTTCCAGACGCATGAAAGGAAGAGCCTCCAGCTGCTTCTCAAGAGGCTCTTTCAACTCTGCATGCAGTCTGAAATTCAAAGAACTGAGTTCAGCAAAGTCTTTCTTTAAAAGGGATTTTTTTATCAACTGAAATATACCATACCTTTCACCTTTACATCCTATTTCCTTCCAAGTCAAATTCAAATCTATTAAGTTATGTTCTATAAACACAATGGACAGGTTGCAATAGTTTCACATCTAGTTCTTTCACTGACATGGTAAAATCTATATCTGGTTCTGTAATCTGTATTAATCACTTACAGACTCTAACATTAAGATCCTGAATTTACTTAGTAGTTGAAGATTTCAAAGATAGCAAGGTCCTAGAAAAAAAAAATAATGTTTAGAAATCATGAGAAAGAGTAGTAGCAACATGGTGGTGCAGTTATTTACCTTTCATTTTCCTTGGTGACTTCTTCCAATTTTAGCTTCATCTCACCTATTTGCGCCTGACACAAAGACATGCAAACAGTAAACACTCATTTAAGTTACACAAACTCTGGTAATACTTTCATCCTGTATTTCTGACTGACACTGTAAAAGATGGACAATTTAATTCAGCCTAATACAGTACATGAAATTCAATTGCTTTTTTAAGGCAAGTCACAGGATGCCACTTGAATTTAACAGCTGCCAAGTCCTGTTCTGAATGCTGAGATGTAAGTTATTATGGACATTAAACTTAACCTTCTGAAATTCTTATGGCTCTTACAGATTGACTTTTACTTAAGTTCTTTTAGGGGTACAGTGGATAACTCATCTTTTATGCTGTAAGCATTTGAGAAAAGTTTAGGAATTAACTGAGGAGAAACTCCAGTTAAATGAATTAAACTGGCTGTTTTGTTTACTAGTGCAAGAAAGCTGTAGTGCTTCTGTTGCCATCTAAAACTGATCAAGCTTGAAGACTATTTGCAAAATCTTTATGATGGATAGATCAAACAAATTAAGTGCATTAAATCAAAACCAGCGTATAACTTTTGCATGAAGATCACAAGCAGAAATTGCTTTCTATGCCACAAGGTTTAATATCACTTCGCTTTTCAGTCGTGCCATGAAGCATTAAAAAGTTTCATTTTGCGTGGCTGAAAGGAGGACAGTTCCCTTTCAGCTCAACCCCCATGATTACACTGCTGCAATTTGGGCAATCTCCCAACCTTTTCACAGAAAGCTCTCCATTCATCCCCTTGAGGCAGCCTGCAGCCCAGCAGCTTTGTGAAACACGACAAAAACTGGTGGCCAGCATATTCAGACCACTAAAAGAAGATCAAGACTGAAATTTTAGGAATGCCCATACCTGATAAAGCTGGAGTTGTTCTCTCATTTCCTCCACGCATTTATCATACTCTGTGATTAGAGTAGATAAGCTAAGAAGTTAAAAAACATGCTTTGAATGAGTTTTCTAAATGCTGAAATGCTCTGATAATTAACTAGTTTTAAAGAATTTTTAATCTAAACACCAGAACAATCACTTTTCTTGAGTTCCAGGCTCAACACTCCCCAGAATCAAATCAACAAATTTAATCATTACTTTTAAATAATAATCATTAACAGCAAGAGTCCTACATAGAACAGGAAACAGAACATATAATGGGACAGTATAAATGACCATTAATATAACATTAATATTTCATAGATTCACAGAGAATCCCAAATATTAAAAGACTAGACTTCACTGCTGCTTTCACATACAATAGTAGAGTGGCCTATAAGACAATGCAGAACACCGTATTTCTACTTCTATACTTTTTCTCTCCTAATATTTTCATAACTGATAGCAATTCTCTGAAAATTCTATATTAAAAGCTAACAAAAAAAGCTAGGTCGTTTTTGTAAGAAGAAATTACAGTGATCATGAAACCAGTTACTGAGAGACAACTGTTGGTTTAAGAGCATCAAAAAAACATTTTTAAAAACATCCTCAGATCTCAACATACAGCAGTTACATGTGTTACCTAGATCAGTGCAATTTTACCAGAACTTCTGTTTACTCTCTCAAAATTTAGACTAGAGAATTCTTTCATTCATCTCTCATCCTTTATCTTACAGACTGTGGAAGCAAAGTCAGTAATTTAATTTACTGAATAAACACAATACCACCTAAAAACAACTTCTACAGTAACATCTCTACAGACACGTGTACACAAGACCCAGTTCACCTGGATATTTACACTTCTATGAGCACATGAAAATTTCCTTCAAATATACTGCAGTATTCCCACTTATCACTTGGAATCAGCTACCTTTGGTCCATCATCCTGGATCCTGATGTGCCATCACCAGCAAGGGCATGTTCCTGTAATGGAATAATTTACTCATTAGCACTTGCACACAACTGTATGTAGTTTTAAACTTTTACATGAAACCCAAAACTGTCTGTACTGTAATCTCTACACAATATGCCATAGAATCACTTTCAGGTTTCGGTTGAAAAGCTCTCACGTGCTGGCCCAATATGAAAAAATAATGATTTTTTTTTTCCCCCTGGAGATGCTCTGATCTAAAGCATAATTGCATCTGAGGGAAAATCAACTCAAAAAAAGAATCATAGGCTTGTGTAAGTGCTGGGCTCATTTCAATGCATCTCAGCATCAGGAAAGTGCTGAAGCCCTGGCTTCTCCACAAGCTTTCAGACAGGCTTATGGTTACCTCAACATGAGACCAGTCTCTTTGGAAAGGGAAGTCTACAAAAGTGAAAAAGTGTACTAAATTACAAATCAAGTGCTCTTTCAGGGATAAAACTTTAAGAAATGCACCAATATTACCATAATTCACTGTTAGGGCAGTTTTGTTCTGCTGTTGCTGAGTTGTACGATGGACCCAAAACAGGGCCAGGCAACTCTGAGGCGGGCTGTGCTCCGTATTTGCAAAGTTGCTTGTCCCAAAAACCTCACCAAAAATATTCTTACTACTTCCATCCCTGAGTTCACATACCTGCTCAGCAGTAACTCTCAGAACCTCATCAGTTTCATGGTATTCAAGTGCCATTTTTGGCCTGTGATCTGAAAAACACCACGTTTGAGAATCACGGCTATAATGTAGGCCTTTATCTATGTAAACGCGACTGGCAGTCAGAAATATGTTTAACAATATAATGCTTCGAGGGGAAAAAGAAAAAGCCTCTAAAATTCTTCTATTTAACACAACTGTTTAAAAGAAAACAGGACTTGAAAAAGCCATATAAACCTCATTCCTTTCATATTCCATTTTCTTTAAGAAATATTTTGTTCTGTGTTGTAAGAATCTGAGTAACACTTTGGTAACTGGAATGGGTAACGAAGAAGAAAAAGGAAGTAGGGAAGGCAATGGCTATATTTTGATTTTAACAACTTCTTGCCTGTTTTTCTTGATACATATTCCATGGGTTTTTTACTAGTTCTAAACTTCTGAAGGAGGATATAGAAAAAAGACAGCGAGGACAGAAAGGAGGGAACAGCAAAGGAATGCCAGGGAACAGGAAGGGGAAAGTTACTGCCCTTACCAGCCAAAGGATGTAAACATGAGATGTCATAGGTGCAAAAACGGACAGATTTTAAACATCACTTATAGAAGCTCACCTTCAACAGCAAAGCATTAAATACATTCTGAAAAACGTTCTGTGCCTGTAGCAGCGTACCACAAAAATATATAATGGAATGGAGGATTATGATTTCTAGGTCTGGCTGCTAACACTTCAAAAAGAATTCAGGTAAAACTCAACCTTCGTTACAGCCACGTATTTAACACAACAAACACTTATTGTACATCATTAAATATAGTACTGCTTAGAGAATCTCTTTTTAGATGTATTACGCATTCAGTGTTTCAGAACTTTGATTTCACATTTGTGAAGCAAGAGAAACATCAATCCATGTCACAGACTCAGGGTAGGCCTCAAACAACTTAGGGCTCAGCTGGCATAGAAGCCAACTCCAAATCTGTCTTTTAGCACCTGTGAAAATGTATAATTTTTTTTTTAAAGAGGGATTAAACTCTTTGATAGGAAAGGGAGTTCTTAACAGTCCACAGTGAATTTAAGTTCTACTTAGATTCTAAAGATTTATAAAATAAGCTACAGCCAAAAGAAATAAATACGAAAAGGCGACATTCCAATATTTGAAAAAACGTAATTTGTTCACATCACAGCATAATAAATACTCTTTCAAAACTCAAGAAATATACAAATTTTTGAACCAGAAATGACTGTTATCTCAGACAGAAGCCTTTCTGCTAATGAAATCCTTGGAATCAAAAGTCGGTCTTTCACCTTTGGCCACCCAAAGGCACCACAAGAAACTTGGTACCCAGTGAAATTCTGAGGTTGGAGCGATGCACAGCTGCTAACACCGCTCGCACCGGGACCCGGGCTCGCTGCTGTGCTGCCAAGGTTTCCTGCAGCACCAACGAGGGACAGCGACAGTCCTCGGGACAACGCATCCACCCCCTCTCCTACTTACAGGAACAGAAACTCCGCGGAGGCAGCTCCTTTCCGGCCAGTATTTTGTTGGTAAATAACCGAAGTGTACTCTGATTAAGTCGTATAAAGTTATATTAAAACTGTAGCAAATAACACACAATTAAAAATAACGATTTTTCGTCCGTAAAGCAAATTTCATGAATAACTGGCAAGAGAGCTTTCAAGTGCAACTACAGTAGGAAACGCCCTGATTTCATAATTAAAGAGGCATTCATACAAAAACGCACGTGTTTCTGGCCATCACCCTCATTAGCAGCTTTTAATTACTAGCGTTTAGCTAACTAAAAGTACTATCCATGCTGTTACACACTGCAGCGAACAGTGAGAAAGCTACGGAACACAAACCCTCACTACCAACACTCACCTGGCCGTGCCTTGTTCCCAGCTTTCCCCAAGCCAACTCCACGAAGGCGCGGGGGAAAAGCCGCCTGTGGGGCCGCTTTCATAATGGGCAGGCGAGAGCAGGCGAGAGCCGTCCTGGCGGAGCGGAGGCGGCAGCTCGCAGGCGCCGGGGCGGGACGCGCTCCGCTCATCCGCCACTGCCCTGGGGCGGGGACAGCGGGAAAGGCCGCCCGGCTGCTCCCTCCCCGCAGCCTGGTGCCAGCACCGCCGCTCGGGAGGACGCGGCCGCGGGGCCGCCGGAGCCACGACCACGGCCGGGACCCCGCGGTGCAGCCCCGCAGCCGCCGAGGGCCGGGCCGGGGCCGGCCGCTCCGCCCTCAGCGCCGCCCCGTGACGTGGGGAGCAGACATGGCGCGGCGCTGAGTAAGAAAGCCTTTGTTAAACTTTCCTTGAGGGATTTATGGGTTAAAGATAGGCGCTGAGGCGTTTAAACGTCCCTTCAGGAACAAATCACTTGGTGGCCGGAGTAGCGGAGCGGGAGCGGAGCGGAGCCCTCTGGGAGCTGCTGCCCGTTGGAGGCGGTAGCCACGCGGGGGTCGGCCGCTTCTCCCAGGAAACCGGCAGCAGGAGGACAGGACACAGCCTGAGGCTGCATCAGGGGAAGGTCACGACTGTAGCAATAATTTCTTTACAGAAAGGGTGATTAGACTTTGGAACGAGCTGCCCGGAGAGTTGGTGGAGTCACCGTCCTTGTGTGTTTAAGGAAAGGCTGGTTTGCAATAACTGCAAGTGAAGGCTTTAGCTAGGTGCTTCATTTTCTTGTGTCTCAAACGTTAAAGGTTTTTCCACTCAATCTGTTTTTCTGATGTCACCAAATCCTCTAAGATCACGTAGTGGAGACTGTTTTCGTTCATCTGTTCTCGTGATAAATATTTCTGGTGGTTTTGGAAGGTATTTATTTAGATGAATGGTTGAAAAGCCTTAAGCTTAATAAGATTTTGGAGTAATTTGTAACCCTGCAGGCATAAAAACATATGAGAAGCAACATTTATGTGACTGTTTATTTAGTTTTTTTACAAAGCTAATCTCTTTCAGTTCTGATGTCTAAAGACATGATTTGATTACTGACTTTATACCAAGGTGTGGGGATTTATTTTCCTGGGCAACCAAACGGTAATTCATGCTGAGATGGAATCTGAGATCTTCTTTGACAGAACTTTCCTTTTTCATTTGTGTAGTATCTGAAGATGGAATTTAGAATTAAACACACGTGGGATGGTTTGCCTGTGAGCCATGAGCCTGTTGCGATTGGGCTGAGGCCGGACAATGCAGGACTGCTGATGGAAGTTCAGGCTCCTTTCTTTAATGACCCTCCAGCACCACCCGGAGAGCCTGGGAAACCTTTTGGTGGACTGTGGGACTATGAGGGTAAGTGTAATAACTCTTCTCTTGCAAATATATCTGATTTCTGCAGACACTGGTGGTCCTCTGTATTTAATATGCCTGGTCTTTTTTTAAGAGTCTGTGATTTTTTTTTTTTTTTTTTCAAAATAAAGCCCCAAAACTGGAGTTCAGTGATCTGGGTTGATTTCGTTAATATTGAAGTTGACTTCCTGATCCTGTCAATAGTATATGCACTCAAACCCCTACTGATATAACTTGTGAACTATTAGAGGCTTGACATATTTCAATATCAAAATAGTTTTGTGGCATATATATATTTAAATGCCTTTGCAGGAGGAGAAGTGAAGTCCTAAAGATAGATTCTACTTTTGCTTTAAGAAGTAAAGTGTTTTAATCGTTTTTCCAAAGTTTCTTTGAGGAATAAGAAAGTGTGAAACCCAGAAGTTACACCTCATGAAATGCAATTCAAAATTGTACCTGAATGGAATGGGGAAAATTCTCCTAAGAATGCTGGGTTTTTTCTCCTTTCCTGTCCGTACTGTTACTTTTACCTATTGCTTTGAATAATGCAAAAATGGAATATTTGCAGCAGTTCTTTACTTCCTGATTATTGAGCTATTCTGGTTCAAGCTCTGCTAAAGCAGTATTAGCACCTCTTTGATATTATCATAATAAATATGCTTAAGTAAAAATAAATAAAAATATTGGTTGTATCATAATTCTAGCTAAAGCTTTCTAATAATGTCATTGCTGTGAGAAGCACCATTGTATTTTTACATGAGAAACACCATTGTAGTTCTACTTTGTGTTCCTGAAACATAATTCAAATGTAGTATGTGGCTTTCAAGTACACCTGGAACACTAATCCCCTGTCTAAAATATCCATCTACAGGGAAAAACCATTTAAGAGCTAAATGCTTTCTTGTTTCTGAGATTTAGCAGTTTTAGTTACGGGGTGTGTGCCCTGCTCTGAATGTGTGATCCTCTTTTCCTTACTTTCCTGCTGCATCAGGGTGAGTGTTTTCAAAATTGGAATTGGTAAAGCTAATAAAGTTAGTACAGTACTTGATAGAGCTCTTTGTGATCATGGCAATTAAAAATAAAAGCTCCTGAAGTTAGAATTGTAGCACAACATTTTGAATATTTGGATTATAGTTACTGTGTGCATGTCAGTAGCAAGTCAGGCTCTGGCATGGCATGGGCCAAAAGCCATGAAAATAGAGTTGTATTAATGAGATATGAAGGTCTCAGGATATTACAAAATAGTTAATATAAAATACTGACAGCTTGGTTTTCCTGTTTTTTTTTGTTGTTAGTTTCTTTGGTTTGGTTTTTTTCAGTTGTAGAAGCATTCTTTCTGAATGACAGAACTGAGCAGTATTTAGAAGTTGAGCTTTGTCCGTAAGTACAGCACTGAAAAAGTCCCAAATGTTAATTTACGCTTGCAGCTCTAATGCTTGTGAGGTACATGTATGAGGGAGACTAGACACAGAAATTGCTTCAGTATGGGGAGTGTACATATTTGTGTTGGTATAATGCACTAATAACTTGACATAATTTTAGGAAAACTGTACTCTGATTCTTTGACAGCCATGGGCAGTACTTGCTGCTGCTGCTTTCTGGCAGAAGAAAAGTATGGAAAGTAAGTGGTCAAGTACATTCATAATGATTTTTATTTACCTATTTGCTGATTGGAAGATGGACAATACCTCCTTTCCCCCCCCCGCCTCTTTTAACAGGAAGAACTTCCTTTGGAGTTTGAGGTGACCAGAATGAAAACCAAATGGGAGGGTAAAGCTCTTCTTCCTTGGAGTTATTTTCCACCATGCACTGACAAGTTCAATGCATTTGCAATTCATGGCTCGGGAGAAGAGAGAACGTATGAAGCACTTTATCCTGTGCCTCCACACGAACTGCAGGAAGGACAGAAACCAGATTTGTAAGCATAAAATGAGCTCTTCTGTAATACGGTTGCGCTGTTGTTGGAATACTTAAAAAAGCTAACCTGGTTTTTGGCTTGAGTGCCACTATTTTTTTTTATTATACAGCTAAGCTCTGGGTCCATTGGTGCTGTAGTTTGTATAAAGCACTGTGGCAGAGAGCTGTAATTAGTGCTTGATTTCCACATTAGGTGCATAGGAAATTGTGCATTCAATACCATTGGTATCTGCTTTTATCACCTTCCTCATCTAAATCATCTAAATCATGGGTAGGTTGTTCTGCTTTTTCCTTGACTTCAGCTGCTCCTGAAGTGCCATTTAGTGATAATTTCACCAGATACATTTCCAATAAATCTCTTCTGCTCCTCCCCTACTGTTCTAAAAGCTTTCACCTTTACAGATGTGTCCATACTATGGAAAAAATTGAAAAGGCAGACTAAACTAAAAAAATATAATTAAAGGATACCCAGTATCAATAGAAAAACCAGAGAATTTGGATTTTTAAATTGTGCTTTGGGCCTTTTTATTTTCTTTGGCTGTGAGGCTGAGATTGTCTGATAAAACCTGTTATCCCTGGGCATTTTGTATAAATGAACCAGCTCTAGAGGACACACTATAGTTCTTATACAAACTTGTCACACAACATACAATGATGGTCAGGTAGGGTAAATTTTAGGTAAATTACCCTTTATTGGGTTTATTTAAGAAGAACTTCACTTCTGCAACTGTTTATTTTAAAAATAAATGAGCTATTGCCAATAAATTACATTGTCTTTATCAGTGTTCTATGAGAAATAGATATTTTTATTTCTCTGTATTAAACTGGAGAATGCCTGTAATACTTCTCAAGAAGTAATTCTTTCTGTAGTACCCCTTTCAAAAAAAACCTTCTCTTTTTCAGATTTTGGTAGCAGATGCAATTATGCGAAGAGGCTGTTCCTTGCTGCTTTCATTACTGTCAGTTTGACTTTACTCTTACAGATTGCTACAAGACTTAGGACTTTGTTTATTTCTCCTCTCTTTGCAGTCATCGTCTGGAATTTTTCAAAGACTTGAACCTGAAAGAATTAACAGGAGAAGACTGGAAGCAGCCTGAGTCAGATATATGGAAATCTCTCACTTAGTGGATGGATTGAGGCATAAATTTTTATAATATTGAAGTTGGATGAAGCTGTATGGAAACAACTTCCTCATTCTGAGCAGAGGCTGTAAATACCAGTTTAGCAAAGCTTTCCTTGACACCCAAATCATTGATCAGTCTGAAAATCAAGTGCAAAGGATGTGGATCAGTTGATTTTAAATGTATGAATGGCTTGTGTTTCAATCCATCTGGGTAGAGAGTTTTTCATCTGTGCAAGAGATGAATCTGCTGCTACCAGTGAAGGAGAAAAAAGGTGCTAAAATTACAGCTGTGTTTTCATGAGAGCTCTGAAGTCTGACAAGGCTAATACCTGGCTTGAAATCTTTTGGTTTCTGGTAGTTGCTGCATTTCTGCTGTATTTTCACTGCTGCTTGTTTGTTTCTTGACTGCTGACTGAGATCCTTATGTGCCTAGATTTTTTGCTTACAATCAGGAGGAAGAATGCCTTGTTCAGGAACAGAGAGGAATGTAGCTATCATGGATTTTGGAGACTCAGTACTTGCCCTGCAAGAGATATAACAATGCCCTGTCCTGTATGTTCCTGTACCTGAAGTTTTCCCTTGCTTTATGCCGAAGGGGGAACTTACTCTGTCTCACAGAGCTCTGTATGGGGTTTCTGGTGGTGTTTAGGTGCAGAGAATAGATTTACAAAAGGTTTTACGTATTTCAGGTAAAGTTTCTGGGACAAATCATGGTTAGTAAAATCTTTTGGTATAGTTGTGTGCGTGCAAAAGCGGGTTTGTTCTAAGACTTGTCATATCACTTTAAGGATTCATCTCAGATGTCTGAGAATTTTTTTTTTTGCGTGCCACTGAGAGCTGGAGATACTCTAGGTGTATGTGCCTATATTTTCTATGTATGGGCATGAGTCATTTTAACAATAGTGAATATTCTTATATGGTAACATCTAATCTGTAAACCCTCACATGATTTACAAATGACATGTTCCTTTTTTGTATCTAGTGTAGCAGTTGCTGCTTGATTGTGGCTGCTGGTTTAATTCTATATAAATTAACTTAGAAAATGGAAAGCTTGCCCAGTAACCAGATCCTTGCTTGTTTGCAGTAATAGCCACAGTCTGATGGTCCTGTTTTCTTTGCTGTCTTTCATTTCAGCTCTAGCTGTAAGTTCTGCCTGGGAAGCAAAGGTGGGAATATCCCACCTTTGTGAAGAACATCTCGGTGTGATTAATATCTGAGATTGAATGTTAGTTCAGGGTTTTTGTTTAGCTTTAGATTCCCTCTTTGTACTTCCAGTTCTATAGAACTGTGCTTTCAAATTTGAGGGTATTAGGCTTTTTCTGTGGCAGACTTTGGCATGTCAGTGCACTCAGCCATCCAATTGCTTTTGCTCTCTTTCAGTTAGACAGTATAGGTTCCTTGCTCTAAAGTGCCATCTGTTGAAAATTGTAAGTATTGTACATTCAGCTGTTTGGCTTCTTTTCTACCTTCAAACCATGTACAGTTTTCTAAAGAATAATATCAGTCTGAAATATTGAATAATCCAATAAATGTTGGTTAAAGTACCATGTAGACAATTGACGTCTCAAAGCTGCTTTGAAAATTTCAGTCAAAACCAAAAAAGCGTTTCACTAAACATTTAGACTTTATTTTAAAAAGTTTGTCAAAAAAGTGTGTGCAAGGATTCAGAGTGAATGTACTACTTGTGTCACAAAGGTTGTTTTCATATGAGGAATGATACTTTGTATATAAAGGACAGTAAAATAAAATTTTTTATTCATCTCATGTTTATTCTTACTTCAAACTGACTGCTTCAGATTCGACTTTGGATGTAAATGGTGAACTTGGAGGGAAATAGATTACTTTCCTTAAGTAAGTATTTTAAAATAAAACCATTGTCTTTGCAGTACAAAATGCAATGCTAAGTACTGCTGAAAACAGAAATGATCATATAAACTTTATTCAAGGCCGGTGCTACGCCGTGCTGCCATTAGTTTTTTCACTTGTGTGTTTCTGGGCTTCAAGTGTCTGTTTGGACTGTAAGTACTGGAGGCCAGTTGTGGGCTGTCTTTCCTGAACTCGCTCCTTTTTTTGGTGACAGGAGGAAAAACCAAGCTCTCTAAGCTCTCTTTTGCATGATAGAGATAGCATGTTTATTGTGAACTTCAACATGAGAACCAGAATTGTGCATGACTCAATCCTCCTCATGATGTCATTGAATCTCTTTAGAGTTGCTGTTTGAAAACATCTTGTTTTTGCACTCCCAGAGACCTTGTTCTTTATGCTTCTTGCCACTAGGTGGGAGAAGAAGGTTGTCTAAACTGTGCCTTGGTGCTGCCAGCCTAGTTATCCTTAACCAGATCCATTCCTTCTTGCTGAATCCTTGATTTTAGAAAAAGGATATTTCAATCAAGCTGATGATGACTTATTTTGATTTATTTGAGACATCTTCATCGTAAGAAACACTTGTCATGCTCTGTAGTTACAGTTCTAATGTTCGCTTTCCTGCAGGGCTATTTTCACAATTTTTGAGACAAAATCAACAGAAGATAAATATGAGGCATCAGTCAATCTGTAATATAAAAGATACTTTTGTGATGTTCAAATGACTTAAATGTTATTCTGGAGTTTATTTTTTTGCAAATGTCTCAGATAGTCTCTTGCAAACTTTCCAAAAAGGCTGTTCTGAATTCTGAAGGAATTTATTTCTTTTAATACAGCCTGATTTGTAAGAGGTGGTGCACTCCTTCAAGGGTGAGGCTTCAGTGGTTTGAACAACCTGTAGTGAAACCTGGGGAAACAACATGAAAACTGTGGCTTAAGAGGGACAGAAAATTCTTTTTCTTCAATACAAAAATGCAAAAAAAAATTTTATGTCGAAAAAACTTGAATGGTAATGTATGCTACTAGTGGAAGTGATTTGTATCTTAAATACGTAGCTGGAGCAACTTAGGCTGTCAGGTAACATTAATATTTCATATAGAGATCCTGCATAGTGGGTTTTTTCTTTAATGCAAAGGCTCTTAACAGGAGTAAAATTTTGCTCATGCCTTTGTATATATTTAAATAATTTTTTTTTATATGCCAGGTCAGATATTAAAGCTAGAAAGCTCTAATTTCATTCAGGAATTTTGACTGCTATGGCTGATACAGCTACTGCATTATCTGTTCTAGTTATTAGATACACGAGTCAGTTATTATTTGTACTGCCCAGCACCATGATAATAAGTTCCTGCTGAATGGGGTGTTGAGGACTATGTTGCTTGCAGTTCCTTTTTTCCAGGTTGTTCTGTGCCTCTGAAAGGCACAGCACGGAATGTTTTGTTGTGTTTTAAATTCTGGCCATGTAAAAATCCTTTCGAAATGTGAATGGCACAGTGCACAATTTGCTGCACATAAAACTTAAAAGTATTCTTTCCTGCTACCAGGGCAATCTCTAAAGTAGAATTCATTGCATTTAATTATGGTACATTTAGAATAATACTACTGAAATTTGATAGTTAACCTGCATTTATTTTGTTGGTGATTCCCTCCCTTTGCTTTCGGTGAGTGCTTTGGTTTGCCACAGTGTCTGTGAGCAGTGCTTCAGCAAAAGTACAGGGAAGTGCTTTAAGCCTGATTTATTTGCACAGGTTGTATAAACAGCTGTGCATGTGCTCACACAAACAGCCTCAGTGAGATCAATACAACACTTACCATAAACTGTATTGCAGTTATGCCTTTTTCCATCTACTTGTCTGTCTGTCGAAATTAGTATTATCAGGAGAATTCAGTTCTATTCAAGCTTGGCGCTGCTTGTTTTCTTTATTCTGTTTTTAAACAAGTAAAAGCCTTGGCTGCAGGGGCTCTGTGGGAGGGTTTCTAGTGATGGATCATGAGGCACTGTTTGTATCTGCACTAGCTATGAACATACCAAAATATGTTCCTGTTTCATTTTCAGAAATTATGCTGTAGACTATCGCAAAGTATGTGTGTAAATGCTCTCTGCCAGTTAAGCAGAGTATTTGCAAATACAAATGTATTTGTACATGTGATAGACCAGAACCAACTAAATAGTGTTAAAATAGCACTGAAGTAAAGTTAAATTACCGTGTCCTCACTGCTGTTTTAAAACCGGCCCAGCCTGACTAGTCCAGTGGCTTTCTTGGAATATGGAACAGATTCTTGTGGTGGAAAAAAAAAAGGAGTTTTCAGACGTTACCTTTTTAAAATACAGAAATTCTGTGTGTAGAGCACATTTGTTGCCAAGTTAATCTTGTCTTTCATTTCATGAGTTAGTTTTCTTGAACTCAGTCTCTGCAGGCAATGAAATTTATATCTTGGTGCCAGTAGTAGCTGTCATAAAATTATTCCTCTCTAATTCTAGGCAATGTAATTGGTTCACTTCTTACTGCTGAGTTTGCTTCCTTCAGCAAATGAAACAGTTTGGAAACTGGTACTTTCTCAGTGCTTTATAGCTTATACAAGCCATGGCATTTATATTTAATTGTGTCTGGCACTTTAAATAATTGGTTCTTGTTTTAAAATTGCATATTACTTTCCTAAGTGTTAACGGGGTGGGCCGTAACCTCTTATGCCAAGTATCTGCTTTAAATCTCTTTAATTTCAGCAAAATATTTAGCGGTTTCAGAGGAAGGGTAGTTCATGATGTCAGAAGATGAAACTGTGGTCTTGTACTTCCTTAAATTCTTATGAGTTGTAGAATGAAACCTTGAGACTTGGTGAGAGGTCCATATTGTCAGGAGTCTTCTGTGATTTCTGTGACACAGCTTTTCAGCAACTTCAGAAGAGCACAGCTTGAGAGGTGGATTCTCTGCAGATTCTGCTGGGAGTGGGAATCCACCCCTGGCACGTAGAATTGCAAGGGTTTGACTTTTTCTGTGGGGAGTGTTCTTTCTGCCTGGCAGGGACAGGCTGTGCGATGGGGAATGCCCTTTGATTGAGAGCACCTGCTGTTAAGGCTGGGGCTGTCTTCAGCCGGGCTCAGATCAGAGGAAGGTGGTATTTCCCTTAACACTGTGTTGCCACTGTGTGCTTGAGAAGTTTCTGTGGACTCAGTGGGAGACTGACTGGGAAAGGTACATGGAAGAAAGATGAAGTGATGGGTTTAAAGTATATAAAATCAGATTAAAGAAATCCTCTCAGCATATGCTCTCTTTCTTCCTCTTTTTTAGGCATCTGCCTATGTAAAAAGGTCACTGTGCTGGATGGATTGTTGGCTGGCAACACTGCAGCTATTTCTGTAGCTGGAAACCCAACTGAAGGAATTTTTTTTGTAATTCCCTGCAGTGGTTTCTCATTACTTACAAGCTATACTAGAACTGTGTGTTAATAGCTAGGGGCAAAGCAGAGCTCCTTGCAGATGTTCTCAAAAATCTCTTGCTGAGCAAAGGTAATGAGAAGTGGAAGGAGAAATCTGCCGGAATTCAGGAAATTGGAAAGCTCAGACTTTGCTGTTGTGGGCTAAGTGCGAACCATGACATGAAGAGGGGATGGGAAACCTCCACAAGTCTTGGTGGTAACAGATTCATTCTCTTTGTGCTCTCTCTAAGGTGAAGTAAGAGTACAGCATAAATCACAGAATTGTTAAGGTTGGAAGAGACCTCTAAGATTGAGTCCAGCTGTTAACCTCACACTGCCGTGTTCACCACTAACCTGTGTCCCCAAGTGCCACGTTCACACATTTTGTGAACACTTCTAGGGATGGTGGTGATTCCAGCACTTCCCTGGACAGCCTGTTCCAGTTTTTTGAACTGGGCAGACAGTTCTGGTTCCTGTCTGATCACCCTTTCAGTGAAGTTCACATGATGTATGTCATTCATCATGAGTGTAGGATCATATAGCCATAGGCTAGAAACTAAATATAAAATGTATAAGGCTGCAGAGTGCTTAGTCACTTCTGAACTCTTGAGTAGTTGATGCAACAATGCCTTTCTATGCTCCTTTATATTCTTGGATGGATCCCTTCAATCACCTCTGCAGGCTCTTCTGCCCCGAAGACAACAGGTGAAATGCTACCAGCCTGTATATCACAAATCACTGTTCAAACTAACATCAATCATGTTTCCTTATATTCTTAAATAGATCTGACTATCTTATTTGTATTTTTAAATTGTTGATAAAATCTGTGTACAGAGGAGCAGAGTCAAGTCTTCCTTTAAGGGATCTCATACATCAATCTCTGTCAGATTATTGTATTAATACTGTTCTTTGAATAGGAAGTGGAGACTATATTTTATCTGTTCAGATATTATTGATGAGATGGTCATTTGCAAAGTCTTTGTCATGAAAGATGGTTTTGGAAGTTAAGTGCAGGCTGCTGCCTAAAAGGAGACATCTTTATCTTTCCAGTGCTTTTACCTTGACATGCCTTTTTGAGCTCACAGTGGAATTTTTCGAGTCACAACGTGAATTGTTATAGATAAGGGGAAATTTTTTTATATGCTGGAATTTCCTTCAGACCTGAGTCCATTTCTACATGCTGCATCTCTCAAGTGTCAAGAGTTATTGAGATTTAACATTCAGGATTGGAAAAGAATGTCTGAGCTAATGAGAAGTGGATTTTTTTTTCTCTTTTTATTTCTGCACCTGTTTAGGTATAATAGAGAAGTAAATGGACTGCTTTCCGTATCAGTTAGTCTGTGTATTTGATGCTTGTGTGAGGCCCTCCAGATTAATTAGCAGGTTTAGTAAATGATACAGGAAAGACTAATCACATTCTGCATGTGTTAGCTTCAGAGTGCCAAGTCTTTACTTTCATCCTCTTGAGTCTACAATGCCTGAAGTGCTTAAAATCCTGATGGCCTTGCTTCTAAGATGTGTAATTTATCTGTTAAAATGAGGACTATTGCAGAGATTCTATCACAAGCACTGACTGACTGTTTTGTGTTCACCGTAATGCGACATGCTGAGTTAATAACATCTTTGGTTATTAACACCTTCTCCCTCTATGATTCATAGAGGTATTCTGAAAGTACTCTATAGTTTTCAACAATATCCGGGGTTTTTTTCTGATGAAATCTATTTTTTCCTGATCAGCAAGACCACAAAAACCTCCTTAGAGAAGAACTTTGAAGATCTGTGCAACTTCTGTCTTTAGCTTCTGTATCAATATTTAAACCTCAAAGTATTGGTTTAGCCAATACAGCCCTTAAAAATTGCATTTTAACCAAAAGAATTCTCTGCTCCATATAAACTTAATGAAACATCTGGCTTTCTTTTTTTTTTTGCTCCACTTGTGAAGAGATAATTTAATTAAAAATTGATAGTGCTAATTGACAAATGTGATGATTCCTTTAAGCTATTAAATATACTGCTATTAAAATCAGTCACTTATAAGTACAAGTTAATGGCTAGTTTATTAGAGCTACTAATTGCCTAGTTTTTCAGCAGATGTAATGAATCTAATTATGGTCATAAGGCCTGGATTGTTTAAAATAAATTGCAGGTATTATGCAAGATGAGTTTTTTGGTTTTCAGTAGGCCACACAGCGGGAGACACTTTAGTGAACCAGTAAAAAGTAAGGAATGTTTTTCCATTGCCTCTTTGAAGATTAAGGTTTGAAAGTTAAAGTGTTAAACTGTTTTTGTCTTTTCTGACTTAGCTGTGATGTTCCCTATATCAAGAGCAGAATTAATTGTGGATGATTGTGTGTCTCTTCAGCATCTAATTAGAACATCCTAATTAAAAGCTGTTTTGTGAAGCCTGCTTTCCATTGGATTTGTGTTCCATGATCCCTGAGCCCTTCTCCTGAATTAGAAGTCACTGAAGAATCTCAGGTCTTGTTAGAAGAGTTTGTAATTGCTGTGAGACTCTTGATTTTGCTGAGTATCCATCACCAGCTTTACACAGATGGAGACAACAGGAGTACGTTGAGATTATTTTTTTAAGAAGGATTAACTTTCCTTGCTTGCGTGCATATTGTCACCTTTTCAGTAGGCTCTGCAAGCTTGCATTTGACATCTTAGCAGGTTTTTTGAAGCAGAATATAGTCCGAAGCTTTTCACATTTGCTTAAGCTCTGTTAGCACTGGTGTTGAAGGCTATTTTCATATCTCATGGTGAAAGGTTGGCAGAGTCTCAAGCGATGTGTGGATCTGAAAGGCTGGGTGTTAAAAGACGTTGCACACTGGAAGAGCTCTAATTTTGAGAAAACAAATGATGCCACCTGTTATCCAATCTGGAATGCTAATACTTGTGATTAGGTATGTCAGGCCCTAAGCTGCAGCGAGCAGCCCTGTACAGCACAGCCCTTTGGAATCGAGTGAATCTTGGGTGCAAGTCAATTTGGAAACTGAAACCAGAAAAGTCACACCAAATTTTTCAAGTGGCATGGGAAGGGAGTCTATGGTAGATGATGAGACTGTAATTTCAAATGTCCATTCCAGCTTGGCTTAATCAGCTCTGTTGTTCTCAGAAAAATCTGTTAGAATATCCTTGCTGTAATGATTGGCATATTGATTGGATTTACAGTCTAAGAGCATCTAGACTGAATCAAATTTGGGCCAAATTCTGAGATTTGCTGGGCATCATCTGCAAGCTTGTGATTAGTAAGAAATCCAATCTAATATTCTAGTAATTGTGGATTTTGTTAATGATGTAAAAATAGGTGAGAACCATAATGGTAAAATCAATTTCTCTAATATCTCTTCATGTTTTTCCCGGTTTTTCATGTACAGAGAGGTTTTGCAATTGGCAATTGATCTTTTTACCGTCTTCACCTCTGTGATCTTGATTTCCTTCTGGTTACTAAAACCCGTAAATATCATTGAATTTGTTTTCCTGTGCTAAAATAAAGCACTGAAACGATGCTCTTTGAGTAATAACCAGATACCTCTGTATCCCTTGTAAATTGGTTCAGGTTTATCCGGTAAACCAGAAAACTGTTCTGTGAGTATCTCTTTATCTTCAAGTTTGCACTTCAGCTCTATGAAATGCAAAGTTGATTTTTCCCTATTAGTTGTCAGAAAGTCCAACCTCACTGTGGCACATTGTACAGAATACAAACACGTTTTTTCAGTAGCTCAGACCTTCAGTTAACTGCATGCTTAAGTTAATGTTTTTAGAGAAGTAGAATGTCTGTAATGCGTGAAAACTTTGGCAGGCAGCTCTGTGTACTTTAGTGAAGAGTGTTACTTAAGTCATCAGAATGGTTAGTGTGTCATCAAGATGGCAGAAACTAGTTGATCAGAGTCTTTTGTTATACTTTTAAGGATGTAATCTGGGTCCTGTTGAATTAAATAGCAAAACTCCTATATAGGATTTCACCCGGTGTGGTCAAAATGCTTCTTTTACTTAAGCAGCAATCGCTCCATTCCTAGGTTTGGTTGTTTGCTTCTGTCGAGGTAAGGATTTGGCGTGGTGGTTATCCCAAGATGAGCTACTAACCTGATGGTGTCTTTTGTAATTTAACAAAATGTCTGATCTTCAGTTGGGGCCGGTGAGTTAGTTTCAATTTTGTGGTTTGCTCATCTCATCTAAAGGGTTTTTTGTATCCTTCAATCACAGATTTATGTGGAGGTACTTTTATGCTTGTCTGCAGCATCTCGTGCCTGTGCAAGCATATGAAGTGACTAAAAGTGAAGCCCACTGCTCTTATAGGCACATAAATATTCTTTGTCATCCACCACTTTCTGTCCAAATGGGCAGCACTTATGTTCTTGCAAGTATTGTAACACCTAACCATGCAGTAACCAAGGCTAAAGAGAGTAATTTTCCTGATTTATCTTAATGTTTTACATTTGTCTGTGGTTAGAGAACATGGTTGGACAACTTCATGATTGTCCTTTGTTTTTAATGAGTCTTTGAGAGAGCTGTAGAGCAAAAAAGGTATTACCTTTATCAGCATGGTCCACAATAAGAGTGAATTAAACATTTAAAAGCCGTTATCTTTCAGGGTGGTAGTGGTTTAGACATGGCTGTCTTGACCCAAAATGTCCACACACACTATTTTTAAAGTTTAATACATAGAAACTAATTTATATCCTTGCATCAGCGTTTGATTGAAAAATCAGTGGTTTTCAATTTGCAAAGTTCCAGTGGAAATTAAAAACGGAAAAACTGATGGGATCACTTAGTGCTTTGGTAGAAGCCCTGCACTTCTCTGTTTATATATAGACAGGGCAGATTTAGATTAAGTGGCAGTGAGAAATTCTTCACTGAGAGGTAGTGAGGCTCTGGGTTAGGTTGCCCAGAGAAGTTCTGGATGCCCCAGCCCTGGAAGTGTTCAAGGCCATGTGGGATTGGCCTTTGAGCAACCTGGTCTAATGGAAGGTGTCCCTGTCTGTGACAGAGGCGTTGGCACGAGATGGTCTTTAAGATTCCTCACAACCCAAATTATTCTGTGATTCTGTTTTCATTTGTTCATTAAAACCATTTTCCACCTAAGAAGAATGAATTCTCCATTATTTAAATAAGAGTGGAAGAATATATAATAATTTTATCAAATATTTAAAGAAGTGATAGAACTGAGTCAGCGGCCTGATTTGTGAGTAGGAACAGGTTTTTTTTGGTCAATAAATCAAGATTGGGCCAACATAAGTTGTTTATTTTTTTCTTCTGACTTGAAAGTGTTTTGGATTAAATTCAGAATGGAATGTCATCTGCAATAGGACCTTTCATCTAATGAGAATACAGAGCATCCTTTGTAAGTTGATTATTTGCATATAATTACAAGGAATGGATGTTTTAGAGTAAGTACAGAAGTTATATACAAACAATTAGCAGAGAATATATATTTAGCTGTATTCCTTACATGGGGGACCCCATCGACTTCAAAGGTCCAGGGCTGATTTACAGTGCCCAGTGGCCCTGATTTCAGAACTTGAGCAGAATATTGTTGGAGAAAAAACTACTGTAGCAGCTTTTCCTTCATTTTAGGCTTGGTGGTTCCATATTACCTCAGAAATTTCTGTCTGCCTGAAGGACGCTAGGTGGTCTCTGGTTAACTCTATTAGAATAAACATAATTTCTTGCTCAGTCCCAGGCAAAAAACCATATTTATGCTGCTTTAAAAAATTTAGTATGTTGATGTGTAGCTATCTGATTGGTGGGAATATAATAGCATTCACATTCTTAATATTGTACAGTATTACTATACAATTGTTATCCGACCATACTGGTTCATTAAGGCAAATAAACTCTTGATTATTACTTGCAAAACTAACTCAAAACCTCATTGCATTTAAAGCAAAATTGAATTTTGCTGCCCTGTAGTGTGTGTCCAATACACAACTGTATCTGACAAGATGAATAGGAGGTGTAGAGTACTGTGTTAGACTTCCAAGTGGCTTCATATGAAAGCCAGAGACTGAATTCTGGTTTCATCACATCTAAGAGAATTTAATTTTTAAGTGGAAATTGTTAGTGGAACTCATACCATTTATTTGCACACTGGTTTCCTGCGCCTTAATTTCATCACTAGTTACCGTTTGGTGTATTTGAAAATGTTGAGTCGAAAACGGAGTCTGGGAGAGATCTGGGAGCCAACTGCCTTACTATTGTGGATACAGATAAATCAGTTCCTAGTGTCAAGTAATGACTAAAACTACATGAAAATAAATGTCTGGTCCAGCTTGTTAAATTGAGTTGTCTTAATGTGAAAACCAGTCAGGCAGATGTTCAAGTTCTGTCATCTCAGGGGCTATACTTGAATACTTCTTGTGTTTCGCATCAATTGTTATAAATTCTGACTGCGGAGGGATAAATGGGGCTTTAAACTTCTCTTCTTGGGCACAAGGAACTTTCCTGAAACATTCCCTTAATGGAAAATATTTGAAATGATTTTTCCCAATCTCCTAAGTAGTGATGGTATTAGTATTAAAAAGCTATAGCTTAATCTCTCAAATTCAGAGACATGGTTGTTCATGTTCTACCATCTCTAAAACCATGCTTTTTGTGTCTATTTGGGACATTTTTTAGGTATAAAATAACTGCTACCAGCTTACCCTTTCTTCAACTATGGAGTAAAATCATTTTCCAGAACATCAGATCATTTTGCCAAACACGATTTTTGTTTTCCAGTAGTCAAAAAAGCTGCTACACCTTCTCCCCGTGTAGGAAGGGACTCAGACCTTTGTAGCAGCTACAGTTTAATTATAGCCATGGTGTACAAAGATTTTGACTTCGCAGATTTTCGTGCTGTGTGTTTGAGGGTGGCTCTTGGGAGTGATCTTGCGATGCTGCTAAAATTGGATTATTTCCAGTGGCCGAAATGGAATTCTCTCTAATGAGATTTTCAGAATCATGGAGAGACTGCACAGATGCCACACTGTTTGTAACATGCAGGTAGGAACATAATGAAAAATAGGAAGAAAATTCTAGGAAAATTCTTCTGGATAGTTCATACTTACAGTTCATGGTAATGACTTAACTTTTCTTAGATCCACGTGGATTTTAGAGGATTATGTATTCTGGAGTGTTTCAACTTTGCCCTAAATAAAACCTTTAAGATGAAAATCAGTAAAGAATAAACTGATTCATAAACCATAACATATGGTTGTGGTTTAGGAATAGTACTCCCCAGTTCAGTGCTCCCTCTGAGACTCTCCAGACCACAAACCACTCACTCCTCACTCCTGTCATGTTTTTAGTAACTTGGGTTTAGGGAATGATTTTTGTAGGTGGCTGAAGAGAGTGGTTAATAGTAGGACTTCTTTCAGTTAGAACCAAAAATCCTGTTTAATACCGAGCTTCTTATTGCTGGATGTTACTCTATCAAAAAAGTCAGACATTCGTATCATTATGAGTGATGACCCAGGTGATGGTCATCTATTTTGCTGTAGCTAGTAGCACCTTTTCACTGTGTTTTTGATCTTTCTCTGCATTTGAGAACCCTGTCCTGGTAATGGAGTTCCTGCAATATTGTAGGTCACTTCCAAGAAAATCCAAAAATGGTAACATATTTAGGCACATTACTGCATTGTCTTGTGCTCTGTGGTTTGGGCCAAACCTCGTTGTGGGTTCAGCACACCTGTTTTCAAGTCAGCTGTGTGACTGAGTGTATCTTGAAGTCTTTGAAAACATTCTCTGAAATTCTGCATAGTGCCACTTTAAATGTAAGTTTAGGAACTTTAAATGAAAGTGTGTTAAGTTTTCTTTGCAGAGTGTTATTTAACTAGAGGGATTCTGGATTAATTTAGCAGCCAGGTCTGTTCTTTCAGCCATAAGCCATGCTGTCAGGGAAACTTAATTACACTTTAAGTGGGATGCAAATGAGTTGTGACACTACATCATTTCACATGAAAGGTTCATTACTTACATTAACTGCACAATACTCTCTCCTAAGCATAGGGCTCATTGCAATTTCTCTATTTTTTAACATGGTTACATCTGACTATGGCTTTTACTTTTAATATGTCTTTTCCTACTACGTGTCCTTACTTTAATCATTTAAGCTTTAAGCTGTTGAATTTATTAAATGACTTGAACCTGAGTAGCATAGAAGATACTAAAATAAGGCCTTTAAAGTCTTCCAAAACTCACACTTTGAAATTATTTGTCTTCTGAGTTTTCATGTGTGGCATATACCTTTATACGACACGTGTCCTTTAGTAGGGATGTACATCTCTTCCTTCTTTCCCAGGAAAATTAGAAGAAAATGGATGCCGTTATTCTTAGCAGTTCACCGTATTTGTCGAGTCACACTAAATAATGATGACGGAATGAAATGTCTTTCTAATGACTCAAAATTACGGAATTTTGATTCATGGCTGGTCATTCTCAAGCGAGAAAATAAGATAAAGGTGGTATGTCTTAAACTCCTAGACCAGCTCCACATTCCTTGGCAGGTTTCTGCCATCTACCAATTGTTCCTATACTGGTGAATTAGTCACTGGGACAGGAGTTGGAAGGAGTCCTGAGTGATCTGGGGCTTATTCTGTTATCAATAAACTTATTTTGTTTGCAAGTTCACACTAAACTAGGTTCTAGTTAAACCCTTTTTCGCTGCTTAGGTAGGGTCTTGAAGGCAAGACTCTCAGGTGCTATCAGCACTTCACTGCTAATTTAATAATTGCCAATTCTTTTCGTAAAGAGCATTCCATTTCACTGAATTTACTGCTCCTGAAAAATGCTAACACAATACCCTAGAAAATACCTGGCAAGCATGTTTGTTGCTAATTCCTGTGGGTTCCTGAGGAACGTGCTGTATCCCTGGCTGCAGAGGGTGAACCAGTGATTCTATATCAATGCTTAAAGAGGCTGCTATCAGGAGCAGAGCTTTAACTAATCCTTTGGTAGCATCTCTAAAGCAGTAGGGTCACTACGGAATGGAGTGGGACTCCTCCTTGAAATCAATGGGTCTTCCCTTGGTCTTAGTTTCATTATGACTTTGGGAAAAGTGACACCTGAACAAGTTCTAATGAAAGATTTATTAGGTCCGCAGTCTACCTCAGTCCTAATTTTATGCACCTCTGAAGTATGGCTCATTAAGTGCACTGCTGCAATTTTAAGAAGGGTATCCAAGTTCACAAATGCTGTTTGGCATGCTGCTGTGGCCCTAGCAACAAAATAACTTGCTTTTCCTTAGGGAGAGCTTGGGTATCATCATGCCGTCTCTTAATTTCATCTCTTTCTCTTCTGTTAAATCAGAACAGAAGGGAGATCTTATTACCTTCCCACTAAGTTTGAAACAATGTAGTTTCGTGAAACTTGTGAGAATGATTTCCCAAAATTAATGTGCTGCATCTTTTTTAAAGTGTAAATGCACCAATAACTAATTTCTGGGCTGAAAACTGGTTCTTATATAACTACAACCATACCTTGAACAAATTTTGATCTTGCTGCTTCTTTCAAAATCTGTCCTTCTATGAATATACCTTTAATTTTAAAAGGTAGAACACATTAGAAAATGAAAACAAAATTTTCCTGAGGTATTTACTGTCTGTGATTAGGTTATATGTTTGTGGATGCACATGTTCCCACACCCAGCAAGGGGACAGATTCAGCAGTCTTAAGTTAAGCTGAGTGAATGGACAATATGCTGTTATGAACCCAGCACTCATGAATTAGAACTTTAGTCTTAGCAGAAGTCACACGTGATGCAGTCCTGTGAATTACCCAGGCCAAGGCGAGAGCTGGTTCAGAAAGCTGTGTTGAAATGTCTCACAGGTTTTATTTGGGTTTTATAAGGAGAAGTAGAGACCTGCAGCCACAGTCAGCTGAGGCTCAGGGCTCGTGGCACGAACTGCTTCCTGCAGTGCAGTGAAACAGAGTTCACGTGGAATCACCGAACAAAACAAAAAGCAAAATAGGATTTTTAGCTCATGGAGAACTTGTTTCACACAATTGCACAATGTTTTCGTATTTGTGGTGGACTGGAATTTTGAAAGCTTCACTTTTTTTATAGGTTGATGCACTTTTCAGAAATTTGAAAGCTTACTTCAATAAAATGAAACTTCAGTTTCCTTTAATAGCATCCCTTAAGAGCTGAAATAGTCTGAAACACAAAAATTTGCATTTAGAAGTTTTCCAGACATTACCTGTTTTTTTTCAGTCAAAAGGTAATTGTGCTCGATGGTTATTTAACTTTTTGGTGTTATCTAGCATCTTTTTATCTTTATATAGTGATCACCGAGTTTGAAACCAGAGTGCTGTTTACTGTGCATTCCCATTTCTGGGAGCAACCTGGCTTGAATGGCTGGTACATAGCAGGCTGGACTGAAAAAGGGCTTGTCCAAAGTCCATTGTTTTCTCCTGAAGTAAGAAGGAAAAGAACAGAAAAGAATTAGAAGGCAGAGGCATAAGGAGTAGCTGTGAAACCTGGGACTCTTGGGGAACATTTTTACCTCCTCTCCCTCTCCCTTTCCATTAAAGTAGTTCAGTTCTTGAATTCTATTTTGTAATAAATTTAGATTTTTTTTAAAAATTACACAACAAGTTATTATTTAATTGTGATTAAGGTAGTAAAAATGCCTTTCCAATATCTGTGAGAACAGAATTACTCCAGACAGTGCAACTTGTCCCATGCACTAACAATACTTGGATGCAAAAACATTTGCCCCATTACTAATTATTTCTGTGCAAATCATTAGAATTTCTGGAATACCATAGGACGATAATTGCTAAGAACTTTGGAAAAAATGCTGATAGTTTCAAAAATGACTGGGAAATAGGTTGGAATAATCTTGAATCTCTAAACTAGTTTAGTTATATTCAGCTAGGTAGTGTCCTAGAGGCCATCTGAGATGTTTTGGCCTGTTTTGTATGCTAAACTGCAAAATAGTGGTAGAGAAGTTTTCCAGTCTCATTTGATTGTGTGTAATCTTGAAGGGGGAACAAGACACAAGTAGAATATCTGCTATGAAAAATGAAATTCAGGGCTTGGAGAGCAGCTGTAAAAATATTCCTAATCAAGCACATTTTGGGGAGAAAATGGACTGTTGTAATATAACACCAACAAAAAAGGATATCTAGCACTACTGTTCAAACACAGAATTGCACAGAACTAGAAATTCAGTACAGTTGTGGAGAAGTGTAACACCTAACCAAGTTCTGGGGAATAAAACACATACCAATAAATCACTTGTCTTTGTAAATCATAGAATACTGCATCATTTTCTCTCACCTAAACTATAGGTTCTACACAACTGCTTTCTCAAACAGCGTGATCTTACTAGAATATTCAGCATTGCCTTCCGTGGTTGCTGAGGGCCAGAATTCCAGGGAGTAAGGGATCTTCGGTGCACTCTCCTGTGTGATTCCTCTTCTCAGCTGCCTGTTCCTCCTGTCTCCTATTGCTTTTGCTGAGTGAGGTTGAGAGTTGAGAGAAGTGGGTAATGACACTTACAATTTAGCTTTTGCTGTACTGGCCTTTCTAACTCATGCTGGGGAGGGTGGGCATGGGGAGGGGTGGCAAATAGGAAGAACAAACCTGTTACTGATAAAGCTTTTGAGACAAAAATTTAGCAAGGAAATATAATTATTTCAGGCACAGCAGTTATGAACTGGCCAATTTATTCTTTACAATGTGCTTTTGACATTGAAATATTTTTCCTTTTCCTGCAGTTGTTATAATTTCTGAAAAAGATGCCATAGTATTTAGTAGCAATAGCGATAAGAACGTTTGAAAGACAATGAATTTTCAATTAATGGAAAAAAATTACTTTCCTTGAAAAAATAAAATGTTGACTGTAAATATTACTCAAAGTGTTCTACTGCAAATATTATTCAAAGTGTTCTGAATAAAGGAAGTGTGGTAAATGAATAGCTTGTCTTGCTTTGAATAGTAAGCTGTTAAAATCACAAATATTTACATTTGAATAGAAGCACTAGGGTACTTCAATGTCTTTACAACTAATTGTCTGTAACTGGAAATGCTATTTTAAAGTAGCCTTTATAACTATTATTTTTCTGCCGTGAAATTGCACAGAAGGTGGGGAACGTTACAGATTAAAAGTAAATTGCAGGAGACAGTTGAGACTAGATATTGCCACCGTTGTATTGAGCGGTGGTTTATGCCAAATTAGTTTAAATAGGACTGTCTTGAGACTCTCATCTCAATAAGATTTAGCCTGAAATAGGAGTCACACTATGCCCACAGTGGTCACTAATTTAATTTTTTCCTTTGTGGCTTATCTTGATCTGGATTTTTTCCCGTGTTCTTTGACGTCATGAATTTTATGCCTGTGTTCAGAGAATTTAGAGACTCTGACTACCTCTGCTGTAATGGTGTGAAATGATAAATGATACCCCCCTGGGTTTTTTGTAGTTGCTGTAATTTTATGAACATTATTTATAAAGCAAAGCTAAGGAAGGATTAACTCCCCCTTTTAGCACAAAGCAATAGTGTTTCCACTCAACCTCGTGTGATGAGGAAGAGGTTTAAAGGTGTCAGAAACTGGGATTAATTCTCCACACAGGAGACTGGAACTCCTCTCGTCTTCATTAGCAGTGTAATTAGCAGTCCCGTCACAACAGCAGTGTAAACTATAAAAAAAATAGGTTGCGTTTTTGTATTTTAAAAAATGAGACAAGGCTTACCTGAAAAAGAGGACATTGATGATACTACATGGTAATGGAGCATATAAACTTTGTTAGGGTCATATAATCCGGAAAGCCTCTTACCCTTTAATCAGGATGGCAAAAGCATCTTGATATCCTTAGAGGATGTAATTGCCTTTTCCTCTTCCAGCCATGGACACTCATCTCATGGTGTGCCCGTTTTGAGCAGTTCATTGCAGCCGTGTTGTGAGGTCTCTGACAATATCATCTCCCTCCTAGATGTACAAGTGAAAGCACAAGAAATCAATGAAGCTAACAAATAAACAGCATGTGGCTGATGCATGACCTGTCAGTTAGAAAATAGAGTGTGCAGGTCCTGTTGATGGCTTCTGGTGAAGAACCATGCGGAATATTGACAGCAGGAGCCTGTCTGTGATGAACATCTAATTGGGATTATGTTTACATGGGAAACTATAGCAAGTTTACAGTCGTGAGAAAAAAGAGATCCAGCTTTCTGCTGTGAAAAAAAAAAAAGATGAAGTACTGTAACAGTAGTGGAGTTAATAACGTATTCTAGAAACCTGTTTTAAAACTCAACAGGCTATATGAGCATTTTATTTCTGTTCTGTATAGGAAAAAGAAGTTGATGTGAATAACAGAAAATCGTCTTACTTGGGAAGTCTCAGTTTATTTACCATTTTCGTTTTAATTTCTACTTTTTCTCGTTTAACAGGTTTTTTTGGGTGTGAATTCTAACATTTACAGAGCAGGTAAAAGGCAAACAAAAAAAGCCAGAGGAAAACGACTTCAAAAATCCTTGTTACTACATGGTTTGGATTTCTTTTAGCAGACACACCCTTTTCCCAATGTGCCATGTTGATGAGGTTCTGATATGCTGTGAATTAGCACAGGTTTTCCTTTTGAGAAAAATGAAAAAATGTTAAATTTTAGTATCTTCAGGATATAGAAAAAGTGTTAGTCTTTTTAAAGGGATTTTCAGGAAATGATCATGTTAGGCCAAGGTCCCAGAGTAGTATTTCAGTATAGGCTACTGTGGATTGATTTTCCAGGCAGCTGAGTCCTTACTCTAAATGCAGTTCTTTTATTTTATTATAATTTCCGTAGTAGTTCTGAAATATTCTGAAATACTGACATATAATGGACTGTTTTCTGGATTGCGGGTCAAATTTCATCAGGTTATGTACAAATATTCCACTGAATTTTTTGTCTTTTGTTCCTCTCACACTGCTCTCCTCAACTATAAAGTAATATTGCATTTATGGTGTACAAATTAATAGCTACTTCAAATTCTGGTCACATTGGAAAGCAAGTGAATTCTATCTATAATAGAGGAAAAGTAATTGAGCCTTTTGACTTGCAAAAGGTAAGTGTAGTTCAGCACTATTGTAAACCCAGTGAGAACCTATTCTATGCATTTTTATGGCTCTGATAAATTTGTAATTATTGGTACAGGAAATCTGTGGAAGTCATATGATGTACTTTTTCTGGCAGGATTATTGCAAAGCAATTTTAGAAGAACCCAGTGAACACACGCCTCATCTTAAGCAACAGAAGTCTTTATTTAATAAATGTAAGAATAAAGTAAAAATGGAGACAGAGTACCCTAAATACATAATTTTTGATGATGCTTGGCAAAGCACTTGAGCTACACCATGGAAAGATGTTTGTGTTTGCATTGCAGCTTGGCTTTGGCAAAAGCCAGGCAAAAGGGGGTTTGTGCCAGTAAGGTAAATTATGCAGAAGTCTAACGAATTATAGACCCTGCTTAAATGTCACGAAACTTGTTTTGTAGCTTCTATGATGTAAAGTACCTGTGCTGATGATCTCTGCAGAGAAAGAGTGTGGCAATGCCTAACCCAGGGAGTGGGACAGCCCATTTCTGCCATGGGGATATGTTTATTTTCCCCTTGCTACCTCTAATCAGGCACAGGAAAACCTGGAATGCAGATGTTAAACAGTGGAACTAAGCTTCATCCTATACTTGTAAGATAGAAAAGTTCATAATAAAAATGAAAGCCCTAGTAGGGTATGACCTAGTTTTCACTGATTCTTATTTTTAAATAAAAATTAATTAATCACTGCAGTGAGCTTTCCTTCAGTGCTGTAAGTGATTACTTCAAACTCTTATGTTTTTTAAGGTACCAAAAGAGAAAGTAGGTATTATTTCTGGAATCAGTCCATACCTTTAGCCTTAGCAAGTTCTGAATCCTTTTACATTGCTTATGTTAAGCAGATATTACTAATTGTACAGTGTCTTAAAAAAATTTGCTCTAGCCTAACATTAGTCTTAATTTTAGGACAAATTTTCTGTAGTCCATTGTGTACAACTCTGCATTGAGACACCTCATTATGGCTTTTGGAAGAATGAATTTCTTAATGATACCTGATACTCCATCCACTTGAACCTGATCTTCTCATTAATAAAAGAGGAGAAAGATACCACTACTACCTTCTCGTTGTAGAGGATTTTGAACCTTTTTTGAATTGCAATGATTGCCTTCTTCTAAGGGGCTAGGAGTGTGCCTTGAATGACCTAACACAGCTTTAAAAAAGAAAAAAGAAATCCCAACCTTGTAAAATCCTTCCAGCTAAGAACTGCCTGTTTACTTTTTCTTTTCCTGGAATTAGGTGCAATAATAATCATAAAAGACTCTGGAATGCGTGTATGCCATAAATTTATTTTTTACAGGGTTTCCTCTGTAATTTAGCATGATGCTAAACAGACTATTATTTTAAAGCACCGTTTTGCTTTTCTAAGGAAGAAGCATCTGTAAGCTATCCTGACACCTGTGCTTGTGAACGGTGTCTGCAAACAGATTTTGGTGGTTTCCTTTTAAAACTAAATTTAACCCATGCTTAAAATTTGAAATATTGCACCTCAGAGCAAAATAACTTTCAGTTGGTGACAAGGTTTTTTAAACTTCTGGGCTAAAATCCACATATCCTGGAGGTGGCAGCAAAGTACACGCAAGGGAAGTAAGGAGACCACTAATGCATAAACAAGTGAGAGATTAATGTTGCTCTGCAGTGCTAATGATGACTTTGACTAAATGCATCAGCCTCTTGTAGCTTCAAATGACAGTGCAGGTAAATAGAGGGTTGATGTATTTATCTATTATTTTAAAAATTACATTGGGTTTGCTCCAAGTACTCTGAATTCCCACTTCAACATAGCCATTTTTAGCAGAAGATGGAAGTTTGCATATTTTCCCCTTTCCAGTATCATTGCAAGCAACTAAGACAAAAAGCCCTTTTGATTAAAATTTTTCAGTTTTGTGTGCCAGTCTGGCACAGTTCAAAACCTATATTCACTAGTCTGCCTGCATTTTTTTTAAAGAGCTTTCCTTAATCTGGCAATATAGGTATTTCAATCCCTCTTGGTTTTTTGTGCCTTCAGCATTCATAATGTTGTGATTAACTGGCAAGGTGATTCATACGCTAATAATGGATTGCAAAGGACATCATATTAGACATCCTGCGAGGCCTCTTTACTCCAAAGTATACATACAATAACGCCCCAGAGACATGAGTTATGGCTGCTGCAGCTGGAATAACAAGAAATGTGAGCGCTGGGCAGAAACATTATTAAAATGAAAGACAGAAAACCCGCGGCTGCCAAATTGCAGCTGTTGGTTTCAATGTTAAACTTGTTTGTCAAAATACTGTTTTGTGGAACTGATAAAAGCTGCTGCCAGAATGTTCTACAGGGTAGCAGCCCAAAGCAGGAAAGTTCATTTTAGATCTGTCTAAATGTTTTGGGGTTTTTTTTGGTAAAGAATACAGTGTAACTTTTTGCAAATGCACAGCTGGCTTTATTTTGGTTAACAAAAAAGGCCTGGCAGCATGGATCCATTTATTCACAGACACAATGTAGGCAGAGATGGGAGCAATTTCTTAGTCCTCACTTCACCTGTGTGTCTAAATCCCAGCTTGTGTGAAAGGCTTCAGGGGATCAGAAGATGTCACGTTCAGGAGAAGTTCGATGTTTGGTCTCTGTGAAACAATAAGCACGCTAAAACTTTCTATTAAGTGGTTACTGGGAGAGGGAAAGAGGGATGCATCTCCCCAACATGAAAAAACGAGCTCTGAGGCATTGCTCCCTCCTTTCATTTCAGTGGTGAGAATGCTGGAATAATAACTTCGTGGAAGCAGTGAGAGTGGAGCCGGCACAGGTGCGTGCGACAGGGAAAGGGGGCGTGCCCTACAACTGTGACATCTTTGGTGGAGCTGCCATGAAAATCTGTAAGGAAGCATGAAAGCAGAGTCTGTTCTCTGCAATGTAGGGATTCAGTGTCTTTTCCCATGTCCATTTTAACACATCCAAAGGTATTCCTAACACCTGTTTGAAGAGGAAGGAAGCAGGAAGCCTGGGAGCTTTCTAAGGTTAGTAGGAATGTGTAATGGAAAGGCTGAGCAGCTGTGGAAGTTATTGCCAGGCAGTGTTTCTCTCCTACAGAGCGAAAGAAGGTGCAGCACAGTTGAATTTTATCTCTGCTCTCGTCTTCTTGCTGTGTGTGTGGGCAGCAGCAGTGACAGTGGGATTCTGGACCGTCCCTTGTGTGGCAGGTGTGACTGCAGCAGCATCTCTCTGCTGCTCTTTCCCCACATATAGCTTCTTGCACTGTTTCCTGTTTTATCTGCCCACTGTTTCATCAGAAAACGGCGTTTTGTGAAATAGAGGAATCACAAACATTACTAGTAGTGTTTTTACGTATAATGGTGTGATAGAATAACTACTGTAAAGTAACATGTGAAAATGCGATAGAATAACTACCATAAAGTAACATGAAAATGTTGCCGCTGGTGTGCATGAGCAGTAAGAAATCCCTGTATTTTAAAATATCAAAGTAAAGCCATTAGAAAAATATTTTAGCTCTCCTTAGAAGATTTTAATTTTTATTGTTTAGGTGATGTCACGGGTGGAGTGGTAGATTCAGACAAAGTTTATTAAAGAAGCCCTGCTGCTGAGTCATGAAGTGCCAAAAAAGCCCCCTTGCTTAAGGGGTTTATGGTTGCCTAAGTTTTAAGTTTTCAGCTTTGTCCCTCAAGTTTTAGTGATGGCAATTCAGAAATATTTATAGAAGATGAATTATTTATTAAGGCAAGTGAGCAGACAGAAGATCTTAATCAGAATTACTTACTACACAGTATAAAAGCTGAAGCCACTATAACATAAAATGGCAGAGGGCCTTTTGTTAAAGCAATAACCTTAAAGCAATAATATATTAAACTTAGCAAAGGAAACATTGAGTTGAGGTTTTGGTCTCACCACACTCCATTTCATACATCTTGATTATGCTATCTTCTTCATAATAAACTGTTAATCTGTGTTTAAAAAAACCAAACTAACACTAAATTACTTGTTCCTGAAATATGTATTTCAACTAAATTGTTCATCTCAGGGAAGTCTTTAAAGTTATTTATTAATAATTACCATTTAGTTTCACTTATGTGACATTTAAGATAACCTAGAGCTTTTATATTAAGTGGTTCACATCACTTTTGCTAAGCCCACTTGGAAGTAAGATTCAAATTAATCCCAGGCAGTATTTTACTGAAGATTAAAAGGTATTTCCTGTCCAGCCTTGAAAAGAGGGAAGGAGAAAATTACCAAATTTGTCTCGGATGTAAAGCCATGCTCTTTAACATTATTAATAAACAGAACTGAGAAATGCGTTCAACAAACTAGAATTTTTTGTGCAGGATTTCTCTTTGTTACTAGAGGCTATTCATGTATTCAGGTTTTTTTTTCCATTTGTTTGAAGGTGAACTTAAAGGTAGATTTCAGCTTCAAATGCTTTAAAATCCACTGAGTTAACTCACATCTCTTAATATTTGAAGAAGACAGCTTTTGTGTTTTCTTGCTTTTGAAACTTTTGCTGGCACCAGTATGTGTCAGAATTATCTTAACAATTTCTATGCTGGAATTTGCGATGCAGCCCATGAAGTTACTCTGTTTCACATACATCTGCATATTATGAAGGCCCTGTGACACTGCTCCTTGCTGATACATCTCATCATTAGTTTGAAATCCAGGAGATTCAGTTCCTCTCTTAATTTCTCGGCGATGAAAGTTGCTTAACCGTGGTTTTATTGCTTATTCTGTTGATAGGTTGTGCCACTAAGGAGGCTCAAGCAATATTGAGAAGATGATATGTCCCAGAGCAAATGAGATACATAAGGAATTCAGATGGCTGCAGCAAATCTCTTTCATTGTGCCAATCACTGGTATTTGTACCATCTTTCTAAGCAGCATGACATGTGGTAAAAATATGTCTCAGTCATAGTTTGGAACATATTATCTACCCAGCTTTACTTCAAGGAAATTAAATTCACTCAAAAATATCATCCTCCAGTTTCCGTGACAGTGACTATCAATCAAAGTCACTGCCTCTTGATTGTCTGTGCGCCCTTCGAATATAGTAGAGAAATTTTTAATTACTATTAAATGCTTGCCAAGCATGGACATGGGGGGAAAAATCAGTCAGTCAAGGTGCAGTTCTGGTGTAGACACTGAACTGTAGTAAGAGAACACTTGAGAAAAGTAAATGAAATAAAATAAAATTAGTTAGTTAGAAAAGCAGAGGTGGGAAAGAAGATTTGACAGGAGAGCAGAGACTACTTTATGGCCGTGTATGCAAGCTCCTTTCCACCTTGCGGTCTAATGTCCATGCCTGTAATACACTGAGAGTGTGTCAGGAAGGAGGCCTACTAAAAAAATGTTTTTTAAATTACTTTATTTTGGAGCATTATGGTTACAAATGAACACAGTTCTCAGACTCTGCTCTTCCTTAGTGTTCTTTGCCCTTTTGTCTTTTCAGGTTGAAGTGCCTCGGGTTGCCTAAGTAGGACCAGATTGAGGCAAAAGGTGGACTTAAACCAAAATAGTTTTTGTGTGTTGGGGTTTTGTTTTGGTTTGTTTTTTTAGCCCCTTTATTTATTTAATAAGAAATTGCAGAGGTATTTGGAAATGAGGAAAATAGGTCAAGTTTAGGATTTAAGGTTCTCACTGGTGTTTCTTGTCAAAGGCAGGCGAGCCACTAGGACCTTTGCAGGTAAGGTGGGACCCAAAGATCCAATGAATAGATTCTGCTGAGGTGTTCTAGGGTCAGATCAGCCGATTTTGCCCTGGGAGCTCTTGGAAGCATGCTGCTGGGATACAGGGAGCTGTCCAAGAGAGGCTCAGGTGAGCTAGGGGCCCCTGTTTGGCAAATGCCAACACCAGGTTTCCTATTAATGTCATCTTTACGTCTAAAATACCTTTGCTACAGCTTTTATCCCTTGAATTGGGTGCTGCAATACATCCCTACTCTGTAACGGAGTTGGATTTTAATCTCCTGTTTGAGAGAAGTTGATTTCCATCATCTACATCCTTTGCTGCCATGAGGAAAACCTTTGGGATAGCTAGATGAGGACTCTGGGGATGTGTGACATTTCAGCCACAGTTGCGTTTCACATGCAGGTATTAGGACTTTTTACTTCTTGTTTTCTGTGTAACTTCTGCACTTCTAAACATTTAACTTAAATTGGGTGGTTAGGTGCTCAAAAGAATTGGAAAAACAAATACTAAATGAAGTTCTAGGAAAACAGCAAAAATGGACAACAAGATGTTTATTGAAAACAAAATTATATCATTTCCCCATTCATAGAGTGCTGCTGAGGTAGCTATGGAATGCTACAATTAACTAAGTTATACTTTTTGTTGAGAAAGAGATATTAAAGGTAATTGAAAAATAACTGACAGGCATTTGAGACTTTGCTCTTTTGCAGTTTGGAGCAAAATCAGATTTTGAGTTTTAAAAGAAGTCCATAAGCATAATTCACTGATCTGAGAGGGTGATAAAAGACCTTTTGCTTTCTTTTTTCTAGGATAAATTGCACTCAAATGTACAGGAATGTCCTTTTCTAGTTTGAGAGTAAATGGATTTGTATAATAAACATTTCTGTAACATTCAGCTATTTTAGCCCAGACAGCTCAATTAGGGCTGTGCAGTAAAATACAGCTTCTGTGCACTTTGTGAGCACTTAATGTGACTGAAAGCCTGTTAGCAAAGAAATCTCATAGAAAATAGGTCCTGTCAAGTGTTTAAGGAAATTGAATCGCCATATATTTAACTCATAGGTCTGGAAAGCAAGAGATTTCTGGATGCTTAGTAATTTAATTATGTTGTCATATTTGACTTCTCCCATTAGAGCCTCCTTTATTCATTATTTTTAATATATTAAAAGCCATGCAAAAGGGGATGGAAGTTACTCAAGCAAGCTGACAAAGGTAGAAAATATAAAATTAAGCTTGACAAAATTTTTTTATTTCATAGTCATCCATAAAACCCAGTCTCTCAGGTAAGTGATGGGCTAATGCTTTTCAGCCAAGGGTTTCAGCCAAGTTTTTGAAAAAGAACACATTTTCCTTCATAAAGCTTTTAAAAGAGTGTTCTGATGGTAGAGAAAAAATATTCTGTTACATTTATGTAGCATTTTATCTTTAGCAGAATGTAAATATCTGTACCATAGTTCTACTTAATCATAACATACTCTTTATTTTTCTCTAAAACACTCTAGCTGTTGATGTACAATTAGGCCAGGAATTACTGTTTTGCTCTAGCCACCATTCCACAAATGCAGGTTGAGGTTTGCTTTTTATTGAAGTATTGCATGGTTTGCTTTGGACAGAGACACTCTCTGGGATGACTTCTGCATCTTTAGTTGTCTGAAAAAAAGCATCTGTCTCATTTATTCAGTGGTGAACAGATAGGTGACTGCAATTCTGTAGCGTGACATTTGTTGAGGGATGGGATGGAGTGCCCTCTGGAGATGGCTGTTTCTCAATATTGACTCCAAGGAGAGCCTAGAAATCTTGCTTAGCCGCTTGGTCTAACTTCTGGTAGTTGAAGTGAGAAAAATCAGCCCTCTCTTTTCACTTTTCACCATGAAAAACTCAAGGTTTGATGTGGAAAAATACAGTTAATGCTGAAGAGATGCTTTCAGGTGATGCCTTGTAGAGGCTGACCTGGAACAGAGGCTGGACAGAGAGAAAGGATAAAGGGTAGGGATTTATTGAAAGGCCTTCACAGCGCACACCTTGGGCAGTGCAGGAGTCTCGCAGAGACTGCACCCAGGATGGACACAGTCACACGTTTTTGGGACAGATATTAGTGTTGTCCATTTGCATATCAGAGGTTATTTGTCCAATTACAGCTTCAGGCAGTGCAGTCCCATTCTCCCAGTTTGCTCCCCTCAACTCACTCTTGTTTCCATTTCTCGGGGCCTGGGACAGTCAGGTGTCCTTGATTCTCAGGCCTAGAGAGGAATTGTTGTGTCTGACCAAAATGGGAAAAGCAGTAGCTAACACTCTACATGGAGCACAGAGTTACACAGTAAAGAATTGCAGGATTACAAATATATGAAAATATAAAAGCTAAAATCCTGAGGCATCACAGGCATAATCAAGGATTTTGCCCCTCATTTATAGAGTATTTCAGAATAAGAGTCACATTGAACCTTTAAAAGAAAATAAACGATATCATACTACCAGTCCTAGGAAGAGTGCAATTGCCTAGTTCAGCTATTTCCCTGGTGAAGATGAAGACAAGATTCATAAATTGGTACCAGTTGCATGCCTGCCAGTCGGGGGGGCAGAAAATAAGGTGAATTGATGTGTCACCTGGTTGAATTAAATAGATACTTAATTCTGAAGAAAGGTTTGGGCAGGCAGGCTATTGTTACTATTTTAGATGTGATTTATTCAAAATATTTTTAATGATAAAAATTGAAGTGGTGTTTTGGAGTATCCTTATCACTGTGTATGGTGATGGTTTGCTATCAAAAGACTACATAGTTAAGGGGAAAAGATAAGATGCCTGTTATCTGTCTTCCATGGATTTTACACCGGTGAAAATAAAAAACAAGAGGACTCATTTTTGTTATGAATCAAAGAGCCATCTGCAGGCAGCCCATGTTACTCTTATGATTGCCATTGTAGCATAAACGTGCCAGGAAGTGTGTCTAACATGAGATGGATGCTCAGCAAGAGCTGATGATGGTTCATGCTGGTATAGTTTGAGTACGCCAGATCCGTCTTGTCACAGTGAGAAATTGCTGTTGGCTTTAGGGCAGAAGGCAGATAGGAAAATCAAAGTTTGAGACGCTGTTTCAAACCACCAGCACTTCCAAATGTGTTTGCAATTTACATTTTCTATTTCACAAACAATAGGAATACAGAGAATATTTTGGCAAATATAATTTTTTTAGAAGGAAGGTCAAGTGATTATGAATGCACTTATAATTTTTCTCTTTTACTGCACAGCAGGGAAACCATCAGCAATTCTGAGTGCATGTAAATATTGAAATGCTGCAATTTGCTTTTGAAGAACCCGTCAAATATTTACTGTTGTATATAGCGCCCGGTTTTCCACTGCTTGCCTCATTTATTGAATGCTTCAATTATACATCGAGGAAGGTGATTTTGTGTTGCAGTAGGCAGTTTAAACCTTGAACTATTGGAAATAGTAGTTGAAGTTTAAAAGAATGGGATTTTAAAACAGGATCAAATAAGCTCGCCTGCTGTCTGGTAGTGCTGCTCTGAGTCACTAATGCTGCTGTTTTGCTAATGAAGCTTGGTCAATTTATAATAATCATTCTGTTACCTTACAAGGGTGTGGACACACCACCACTTCTTCTTCTTAATGAATCCACTTCACTATGAGCATCAAGTGGCATTAATGATTGTAGTGATTTTATTACAAGTAACTACATATGATCTTGTTCAGCGTGTTCCTGAATAAACACTTGGGCGAGTCATTACCCCTTTTACATCCAAGTCCTACAGGCAAAGGTTTTAAGGGAAACCTAGGGGGCCTTTTTACTGTTGGTTCTTTAAATATCATGCAGGTATTTAAATGAAGTTAGAAACAATTGTATAATACAACAATTGTATAACTGTTGTGATGAGCTCTGCAAAGGGAATGGGAGCTCAAAATGAGGTTAGGATAAACAGTTGTTGGCTGTTACACAGTTTGTAGCTCTTTTACATGAAAATGATGTCAATTAGCTGGGTAGGGTCCTTATATTTGATCTCCTGATATGTCTGATGCTGAGAGATAAATGTGTGTACCTATGTTATTTTATCTAGTGGAGCAGTATTTGATCATCAGGAAGAGCTTGGACCTTCCTGCTACTTAAGTTTCAGCACTATGCTGATATGCCCAACATGAGAACGTTGTTTTGTCAGCATCTCTCTGTAGTTGCTCAAAGGAGGTGAGCATGCTCTGAAAGTCATTCATTCCTTTGAAAACCTGAATTGCTTTCTGACAGTTGTCTCTAAGGGTTATGGAGAGAGTTTATAGTTACTGTACACCTACCTTTGCTACCTTGGTTGAGTGTGATTAATCTCAATGCTGTAGGATTCGCACTGAATGATAGTCTTCTCTTAAATGTAACATGAAAATCCCTGGAAATGCATAGTGTTTGCCAGAGCTTGATGAAGATGCTAGGAGAATTTGCAGGGTAACTTTAATTTGAGACTTAATTTTGCAGTTAATCTAGTAAAGACTCCATACCATTCTAGTAAAGACTCTATACCCTGAAGCATTTCCAGGAAGCCATTATGGATCTTGTAGCTGAGGCAGTGGACATTCCTTGAAGAAGCCATTAAAGGAAATGGCTGCTAAGAGTTTCAGAATGTAATGAAGGCATTGCTTTTTTTATTTATATGTTTATGAATATAAACTGATGTACAGGTCACTGAAAGGAAAGAATCCCCTAATTTGTCTAACAGGACTCAGCTTGTAGAGGGCTGGTACCAGAATGAGAGCAATGATGAAATAAAATTTCACAATCAAAGCAGATAATAACGTGGAAATAGAAAGATAGGGAATTTCTTAAGGAGGAAGATGAAGTTACACAGACACAAGTTTGGTCCATTACTAAAGGAGTGAGAGGAATATTCTGTACAGTGCAGATATCCCTTTTCTGTGCTTACAGTGTACTTCTTAAGGTATTCTAAATGTTTAACAAAGTTCACACTGCAATCAAACTTAAACCCCAAGCACCAAGCATTGTGCCTTCCTAACAACATTCCCTGTTGACCCTGCAGATTTCTTGGCAGGAAGCTAATGGAGAACTAAAGCTGCATTTGGAATAGCACTGACTGCCCTCACTTGCCCTCTTTTACTAGAAAACCACGCCAGTGGGGGCAGTGGGAGACTGACGTGCTTCTATGCCAACTCCTTCGTGCCACTAGGGCAGAGTTCCTGTTCATAATTCAAGCCTTGCTAAGGTGGCTGCTGGAGCATAAACCCTTCTGTGGCTTTTACAGAGCCTAGTCACACTGATTTTGCATATAACTGATTTCTCTGATGTTTTTCAAAAGGCAGTATTCAAGTAAACATACTCATTCCATGGAAACAAGTAGAACAGCCAGGGAGAGAGAGTTTTCTGTAAATATGTATGAAGATGGTGCCGCTTGATGATAATACCAGATAACTGATAATTTTGCACATAATCAGTGCTGTCACTGAGCTAAACAAAGCCCTTCAGAAATTAGATGAGCAACTGCTTCATCATATCAGGAAATGTGATTGGTAAATGAGGCTGTGATTTTAAAGAGAGTGTTCTATTAGGCCACATATGTAGATGCATTCGAAACCTAACCATCCAGATGGACCTGTGTCACTCACAATTGTGAGTGTGTTAAAAAACTTGATTTTGAAAGCAAACTGCTCTGTTTAAATTAACAATCTTTCCTTAAATATAATTGTTGAGAAGGAGTACTTGAGATCACTTAAACAGTGACTGGCAAGGGTCTCAACAAAAAAAGGGATTTAACATTAAGTGACAGCATGAAAACGCTCGTTGTCAATGTTCACTCTCCTACTTACGAGAGGGTTAAGGCACACTGAGGGAAAAAGCAAGAAATAAAATCCAGTCGGTCGATCCAAACAGAAATAAACAGAAAACTATCTGTGTGTGTGTTTAGGTGCGTGTGACAAATGGAGAGAAAGGGCAAGGATAAAAAGGAATACAGCCTGAAGGCTTAACAGCACTCAGTCTTAACAGTACTTAACTTACACCTTAAACTTAGCAATTTAGCAAAGGAACAACACTTAGCAGCATTTAGCTTAGCTTGCAACTTAAACTTACTTACAGGCCTAACTTACTTAGATGTCTAAGGAACTTAAATGTCTGAGAGAACAGCATTTCTCCCATGTTTGGCATAGCAAATGCACACGTGTGTGCACACAGACACCAAGGGTCCCTGCAAGGTACCCGTGATGCACCACCACAATAACATTCGTGTTTTACAAACCTTTGGAATTCATAGTGGTTTAGCGTTCTTAAAGTGCCTTTATGAAGTTATGCTAATAGGAAATAAATCATCTATATTTCAGACATAAAAATATCTTGCGTGCCAGTCACCTCCAGGATTTTTTTGCATTTTTCTTTAGGAGGTCTACTGGCACGTGTAAGTGCATGTGTTTCCAAGGCTTTAGCATCTCAGAACACAGATTGGAAAGGAGCTCAAAGCAGGTCTGTCTAAAGCAGGTTCCTTCCTTCCTAAGTGACAGCTGGATTCAAGGTAATGTTTTTCTGACTGTTGTTGTTATAATTATGCAGGTTATTTATGGCAATATGTGATTTATGGTTCTTATGTTATATGAAACATGAACTTCATTTTTTTAGTTATTGAGGATCACTTAAACTCATATGGAAGCAAAGATATTTTTTCCCAAAAGCATTTATTTCTTTTCTGAACTGGATGAGCCATTTCTCCCCATGTCAGTCAAGCTGACTTGAAATAGAATATTGAAAACAAAACCTCCAGGATTCCATGTGCCAGGATTAGAGGCAAAACAAATAATGCATAGTGCAATCAATATTAGAAGGAAGTGTTTCTCTTGAGACTGGGCCAACAGTAGACAGATAGAGTTCAATGTACAGAAATGTAAGCTTATTAAAAGTAGAAGAAACTAAGTAATCTGGGGAATACCTGCTAAGTGGAACAATCATCCAGCACACTGATCAAGAAAAAGGCTTCGGGATTATTGTGGAAAAAAAAAAAGTTGAAAACATGATCTAATTGAACTCAGTTTCAGTAAAATAGACAAATTGTATATTAGGTTGTATGAGAAAAATGAGAAGGCAGAAGATCAAGGAAGGTTACTGTGACTACTTAATATAAGCTACCAATGTTGCTGAACACTTTTATAATAAAACCTCCTTGTGACAGTGAAATACATTTAATAAGGTGGCAGAGCAGGTTGTTGAACCCTCCTTTGGTTAGTGTGTCAGTTTAATTGGTTTTGTCATCCAAACTGGAGACTTGTTCTTTCAGTGATTTGTGCTGCAGGAGAGTACATTAGGCTTGTTGCTGTTTTCCACCCATAGCTGTACGAATAAGGACTTCAGTGATGTTGTTGATTTTGATTTTTAATTATTAAATTATTCTGCATTTTAATCTGGATGCCAAATTAGGTCTAGCCTGAAAATGTAATTTCAGTGTTTTACCATAAATGGGTCTGGTTAATTGGTCCTACCTGGTCACTTGTGCCTTGTTCCACTTCTGGAAAATCTCTGCAGGATAATAGATGCAGAGGAGATGAATATTCCAAACTGCATTCCTCCTCTGTAAATGTGTAGTAGATAAGAGTAACAGAAAATCAGCTATTTCTCTGTTATGCAGTTACATTAGATATTTTAAAAATACATGCATGGTATATTTCTTTACTTATTTCAGGCTGGCAACTCCTACTGTATCAGATGTCAAGCACCCCCTGTTTTGTCCTCATTTCTATTACAACATTATTTGGCATCCTGGGATATGGCTCTAGAAGCATTCAGAGATTAATAAATGAATATATCATTATTATCTTGACATAGATAGGGGAGTCTTAAGGAAAGAGGAAGCAATCAGACAGAACAATTTACAAATTGGCAAGGAAAACAAGAAAAAAAAATACAAAAGCTTCCTGAAGTTCTCAAGTACCGTGGCTGGGCTGATCCCCAGCAGAGGATGCTCAGCAAGACCTTGCACTCCATCTTCATTTAATCGCTGTTGCTGGTGTCATTCTGCAGAGCAAAACTGGCTTTTGAACCAATTGCAAAACATCACAAATGGATTTCTGACACAGGGAGGTTTGTGCAGATGTCACCAGAGAATGCTCTGTGAAGGAAATTAATTACAGGTGTTTAATTTCCCATCTTCCCCTCTCATGAACAGCTTTGCATTACTGCCACTGTCATATGGCAAACTCAGTGCTTTCCCATGGCTTTGGAACAGCACCTGCTGCTGTATCAGTCATTAGCAAATGTGAAGCTCAGCAGACAGGAGAGGTAAGGTATTTTAGCTTTGTAGCATATTTTTGCGTCTTTGATGGAGATGACAAGAATGTGGTTTCTTCCACTTATCCAGGCAAGATATGGCCTGAGTGAGAAAAAGAAATTTCTGAGATTTATTTTGGAAAAAATACTGGAGTTTGAATAAAGGGCTTTGCTTTGTTTTCCTGTGTTTTAATTTTTCTGCGTTCTATAGAGTGATTTCACTGCTGTGGACTTTAGAACTGAAAAGGGCAGAACTGGATATTCATCTCCTGGTGCCTACTCCTGTGCCTGTTGCACCTACTCCTGTGCCTGTTAAGATTTCCTTTATCCTCTAATTATTTCACAAGTGGGACTGAACACTTCAGAGGGCGGGGAAGAAGAGTGGAAATGTGGGGAAGCTCTGACTGTCAGACCTTTAAGATTTCTGCCTGAATCATTGCTGTTGTAAATTCATGTGGTGAAATTCCCTTGATTTCCCTGGAGTTTCATCATTGCACAGCTGGAGCAAACAGAACTATCACAGATAGGTAAGATAGATGTTCTGCAGAGAACAGAGAGGTGTTCTCTGCACCTCTCTTGGCATCTTTGCTGGAACTCAGGGAAAAGAGCCACAGACAATGATCCATACTTATAAGGAAGCATTTACTGGAAGTTACAGTGTACAAGGCTGCAAAACTTCCTTCAAAGGCATATATAATATATTCTTGTATAATATATATACAAGAAAACTCATATCAATTTACCTTGTTGAGAGATAGGGAGGATTCCTTGAAAATGTTAAAACAATGCAAAAGAAGACCTAGATATATTATGTGCAGTCAGCACCATGTCCAAGCAACAAGTTAGTATTTTATACTTCAGTATTAAACTGAGTTCTCAGAAATTTAGGTAAAATACTATAGGAACACAATTTGTTACTCAGATTTAGACAGTGGAAAATTTACTGCATTCCCAAACTGGAAGGCACTCTTTGGTAAAGCATTAAGGACAACTTGTTTTAAAATAATTTTTGCCTTTCGTAAGCAAATTGGAAAAATAGACTTTGAGGGAGCAGTGATTGCTGTCCTATTTATGCATGGAAGAAACTTTTTATCTGTAAATCTTATACCCAGGAAATTCTGAATTATGCAAGAGAAACTTCAACTGTGGGAGCATTGCCTTAGCCCATATTGAATCCAGAGTTTTCTGAAATGATGTTATGGGTGATGCAGGCCAATATCAAATGCAGTTAAAGCTCACTCTGTTCCTTCCATCCTCAAAAAATAACATTTTTTCGAGGGGCTGATTCTATTCTACGCAAATAGTGGCAAACTAATGCCATCAGGACATTACTGTTGTTTTTGTAACACCCGGAATAGTATTGTACTTTGTAGAAAAAGGAGGAAAAATGGTAATGTTCCTTCCTTGAGGGACTGCTTATTGATAAATATGAAGCAGAATAAAAGTTAATGAAATAGGATAAAATGTTGAGGATTTATATGCAGAGGCTGGTGGGCAGCCTGAGATGAAGAGATGGAAAGAAAGATGTTTTCCCTAAGGGCTCTGAGGGATGACTGGAATCAGAGTCACCCAGAGGCTTTTTTTGGCCTCACCAGGGGGCTGAGGGCAGAGCTAAGGATGGGAAGGGGATCTACCAGGCCACCCTGTGTCTGTCCATCCTGGTACAGGGGTAGCCTTTTGCCATTTTGAAAGCCTGATGTAATTTTTTTTTTCGAACAAAGCCTGTGTTCCTCTTTCAGAGCTCCTGGCACTTCTAGTCTCGAGAAGGGTAGCCCACACTTGCCCCAGCTTCCTGACCCCAGCCACATCTGCCTCTTGCCCCGTGCAGCTCTGTGCAGGCCATCCTGCTGCTGGCTCCTTTCAGCAGCAAAGTCCGATGTTGTGGTGAATGAACCAACCAGGGGCCCACAGAGCCCAGAAACAGAGGTTTGGTGGGCTGGTACCAAAGAATAAAACTCCATTCTGCGAAGATGGCTTCTGCCTTTGGTTTCCTAGGATTCCTGAGGGGTGGTTCTGTTTACAGTTGACGGACACCCCTTGTCTCCCCTAAGGGAAGGTGTCCTGGCCTGTCCCGCCTTCCTCCTCTTCCTATGGGTCCCTCCTGTGCCACCCCGCCCCCTTCCCTGTATCCCTTTAAAAAGTCTCTCAGTGTCGTGTCTTGTCCTCTCTGTATCCAGTCCTCCTCGACGGAGCTCCTACAATAAACCCTTGGAACACCGGCCTAGGGCCACCTCTGCTCATTTATTTCTGGCCATGCCTGGGCTATCCACAAGCCCCAGGCACGCTAGGCTCCGTGCCCTCCACCGCACGGGCTGGGAGGCTGGCAAGCGAGGCACCGAGGTGCCACAGGGTGCTCGCCCTTTGTGTGGGACACGCCTGGACCAAGCTGCGGCCCCCCCAGGCTGGCCAGCGTGCCGGCAAATTGATATAGTCCTCAGTGTTCCCGTCTGCAGAACCTCGAGCCCAGCAAGCGCCGTGCCACAACAGGCAGCAGGTAAAAGCATGCCCGCTAAGAAATAGTGTTTGAATTCCAAACAACGAGGGAGGAAGTTTCTAAGGAAATTCCTAAGGAGGAACAGGGAATGGAAATGTAAGGAATAGGGCATGGAAAAGGGATGGTGCAGAGACATGTTTTATCCTGGGGTGCTACTGGGATGGAGATTAGGGATATACTTTTGATAGAGACAGCCTCTGACTGCACCCTTATTTACTTGCAATGTTGTATTCAAAGCCATGTTTTCAGGACTTGTCCTGTTGAATCCCAGTGACTGCTCTTGGGGTGAAAAAAAAGCTTCTGTGTTTCCAATATTTCATGAGGGAAGTACTGTCTTTTTAGATATTGTTTTTAAGACTTGAAGAACTGCAGAGGCTGGGGCAGCATGGAAATAAAGATGAGCTTTGCCCTTTTAAAGTGTATCCAATGCCAATCTTTTTTGTATTGAGTCTCACAGAAAAACTGGAAATCTCATACTCCATATACTCCCACTGCTACTAGAATCTGTTTTTTACTGGGTTACATGAGAATGGGGTCATGCCATACTGTGTTAAACAAACTAGGATGCTACTTTGAGAAATTTCTTTGTCTCCTTCCTAGGATTCGTTTTATGCAGTGATAGATGGAATGGAATTGACATGTCCCTATAAATACTATCTCTTACTGAGACACAAAAAAATTTGGTAGTACTCAAAATTTATTTTCCTTTAGCTCTGAGTTCTACTGGTTATTCCTGGAACTTCACAGTTTTACTTCCAATGTCCAGTGTGGATTCACTTAACTTGATATGACTTTTTTTCACCTGGATGGTTGCCATTTATACATCTTAACCAACACTCCTAATGTCTGCAGTGAATGGCAGGAATGTACTTCTTGCAGCAGAATTAGAAGTTATCCTTTAGCATAAAATATCCATTAGTCAAAGGCAATTGTATATAATGCTTTTTTGGTACCAAGTTATAGCAGGTCCTTGACACTTATGAGTTGTTAATGTGATTTAGAAGAGTAGTACCATCCATTTTCAAAATCATTCCTTATTTTTTTATTTTTTTACTATGGTAATTCAGTTTTTGAAAAATCCTTGAACGTCTGATTGCATATGTTTTGAGCTCTTTCTGTGTGTGGAAAGAGTTTTAGTTTCTATAGCAGAGCATGGAATGAGTAAGAAGGCAGTGACTTGTTATGTATTATTATATTATATGCAGAGACTAAGAAACTATCCTCAACATTATTTAAAACCATATTATAATATCATTGTAATGTTTGGCACTAACAAAAAATTAGGAAGGGAGCAGATTTCTGCTGGGTTTTATTTGTGGAGAAAAATGGAGAAAGAGGGACTTCAGTAAGATTTGGGTCCTAAAGTTCTGATTCTTCTTCTTCTAGGCCAACCTGAAAATGATGAGGTGACCAACCTTGCATTTGGTTTTATGATGTCATTTGCTGTTTTCATGTTTGTGTGATTTTTTGCTTGAGATAACACATATACTGTTTACAACTCTTGGACAGGAGCCAAGGTATGTGCCCTTTGTTTATTTGAAAAGAAATTGTGAGTAGAATCTGGGACCGATTTCAATATAACTTCTTATATTTTGCTGCTGGTTGTATGTTTACGTATTGTGGTTCCTCTAGCATGTATTTTTTTGTCTCTTGTAGACTCAGCTTGTACTGGAAATGATCTCCCTTCCTATAGATGCTTGGTTCTAGGTCTGTTTCTGCAGGGTTTCTGCAATACACGTGATATGTTGGAAGTGCAGCCAACAACACATGAACACCTCAAATTGTAATAATCACATTCTTGCCCAGGAGTTCTCTATTTTTTAGGAGCTTCTGATATTAATTTGTAATCAGCTTTGTGAGCAGTTGTAATTATACATTTGGAAAATGCGGCATTTTGCTTTCCCTCATTGCTCAAAAGAACAGATGACTGTAGAAAAGGACTACTTTGTAATGGCTCTGAATTATATTTGTGTTACTTTCCTGTTTAATTCTTCTTGACCTGGTCTTATTACTTTTATTATTTTTGTGTGCTTACTTGAGTTCAATTTGATGGATTTTATTATGCTGGCATGTCCGATTGTTCTGGCTTCAAATTGCAGTTAATTTATAAACCCCTAAATTTTCAGTGCTGCCATGTAAATATACAGGCCATATAAACCCATACCTGTTTCCATGCCATGCTCGTGGAGCTGAAATGGATTTGGTACCTTTATCTTGTACCCCTGACTGCTTCACTTGCCTTTTAGTCTCTCTCTCCAGGATTTACAGTGGCTTTTCAGTTTAATGAAGTATTGCGAATTACTGCTATTAAAAAAAAAAAAAAAAGAGCTCAGAAGAAAACAGTCTCTTTTATGGTCCTCCTCTTTTTCCCCACTTCAGCCCTGACAGAGAACTTCTTATTTTGCCAGACATGCTCCATGACTGGAGAAGTCCGTGCTGCAGTGCACTAAATACCTACATTAGGTTAGGGCATGTGTAATGGCTGAGTTTCAGTAGCGCCCAATGGAGAAATCTCTCTGTAAATTCCTGTTCTGAAGTACAAAAGTATAGAGTGCAGGATAACAGCCATAATATGTGATATTAAAACACGCTTTCCTGAAGTTTAGAAAAATTTGTTCTTTTTATCAAGTTTTCTCCACAAATCCAGCCTTTGTAGTGCAAAAGAAATACATATTTATTGTGTGTAGTACACATTTATTGCATGACAATAAATCTCTCCTCTCAAAAGGGATGATTTACGGGAAGAGCTGAGAAAATGAAGGTATTCAGATATTAATGGTATGATAATTTCAGCCCACATCACTGCAGTAGTTTGGGAGGTTTTATCTAGAAAATCCACATTTTAAAATTTAGTATCTACATTTTTGAGCAAACTATTCATATTGAAATGGCGAAGGTTAAAGTCCAGAATATGAAGACCACTTCAGGTACAGAGTACATGTGACTAAGATTAAAATAATAGCATTTCTGTTTGGATGCAGCAGCATGAGACCTTAACTCTGTGCTGCTTCCAGTAACATAATAGGACCATGAGAATTTTGGAGGGAAGAAATTATTATTATAAAATCTAAGATAAATCCATGTATCTAAAATACCTAGATTATTTTCCCCTTTTCTTTTCTAAAAATTTTATTTATGGACTTCAGTTATGGTTCTGGGCTTCATTTTCCTCCATGCACTAGAAGAAATTTGGGGTTATTTAATCCCAAGTCATTTTGGTGTCTATCACAAAGGTAAATGAAGAGTTTTTAGTGTTGCATGCTCTCTGCATGGTGTGCAACTGGAAAATGACAGTGCCTATTAGAAGTAAGTTAAAGCTATCAAAACGAGCCAAATTGCTGTTGTCTCTCACATCTTAAAAATGAATTTGGTATATATTTAAAATATAGAATTAAAAATATATAATTGAATTAGTTTCAAAATTAAATCTAGAAATCTAAAAATATATATTAAAAAAGGTGTTTTATGATTTATCGAAAATATATTCACAGAATTACATCCTATTTTCTTGCTCCTGGTAGAATTTTAACTTTTAAAATAATGTTACCAAATGATCATTGATAATCATTTATCTGTTGATAGTGTTGTTAAAGGCAGTCTCTGAGACAGGAATTTGGATAATTTTAGAGATGAATGACGTAGTTTTAAAAAATGCAAATTCTTTGCATGTTAACATCTTTAATAATAACTTGAGAGTAGGATAAAAACCTTAAGTTTTCTGTACTGCAAGTCTGTAGCAAAAATTATAATTTGGCTTTTTTTTTAGAGTGTCGTACAAAACTGAATTTACACTTATGAGTCCTAAACCACAGAAGCTGTCCTTGTAACATCAGAAACCAGTGCACATGTTGCAGCTGTGCTGTATCCTTGGACTGGACATAGGCCTGTAATTAATTTCAGGGCCTTTTCTCATGTCACATGCATCCAGAAAGAGCTTATATTGGCTTCTAAGGAACAGCAGATTGCAGAGGGTTGATCCAGTTTGATGGATTCTCTGTGGTCACTTCTAGGAATGAAGGTATTGAAGCTGAAATGAAACAATACCAAAATTTGTAAATCAAAAATGTTCCTACTCTTCCTGTAGTGGAGCAGGACTATTTACATGCAATAGTTCTCATTTTGTGGTAGTGGTAGTGGTAGTTTAAATATCTGTGCCTTTTCATTTGACTTACATGTATTTAATGATTGGCTTGCAAAAAAAAAGAGCCATATTTCTGAACAGACTGAAAAGTAATAGTTGGTGTGACCAGGCTGCAGACAACCTTATTGGCACAAAATTAATATGCTGGAAGTGTAGGCTCTATTTTTTACCAGGTATTTCGTGTATAGCTTTCAAAAGTTTTTTTGCCTCAGTGTTTTCCTTATTCACCCAATAAAATGTCTTTCTCAAGATATGCTGTAGGACTACATTAGTTACTGGATTAAATCCTCTGTAGCACTCGGTTTTCTTCAGTGTCCTTATTGTGGGCTTCCAAGCAGGGGTTCAGAGATGCAGCGAGGCAGGGGTCAGAGCGAGGAATGAATTATTTATTAAATTTACAGTACCATTTATATATTCTAGTTCCATAAAGCAGTTGAACTGTGTTCACACTTCTCTTAGGGTGATTGGTCAAAATCTCAGACACTCACTTAGAAATGTTTTTTTCTAATATAATGTACACAAGGTCAGAAGATACCAGATACGAATGCTATTTACAAAAACCCTATCTGTTGTTTACATAGCTTACACAGCAAAGGAAAAGTTCTCACAGAATGAATGCAAGAAGAGAAAAATTCGCTGCTAACAGCATTTCAGCATCCACATCCTTATAGTTAGACTGACTGTATCTTACATGATGCATGGAATAAGTACTTCCCTTTTCACCTCCTGCTGGATGGGTGGATTGCCTGTAAAATGCTGTTATCACAAAAAGCGAAGGTTTAGGGGGCAGAACATGCTCTGGTGAGAATATAGGGAGGAATATCAGTCTGAGGCAGACCCGGAGGTGCGATCGCTCCTAAAGTCTCATTTCAGCCCCCCAAAGAAATGAGTTCCTATGAAAGTTGCCGGCAACAGACTCATTTTTGGGGGCAGTTTTTCACAGCCCAAGAAGGAAAGGTAAAGAACTGTTATGTTTTCTTTACTTGTCTGTTTTCATGCGTGCCTGTTGCAAAAAAGATCTGTCAGTCGGTTGCGAGTCACACCTCTGGGGATGACGGGTGTACAGGCAATGTGTGTCATGGGATCCCAGTGAGCTGCAGTAAGGACTCTGGCTGACTCCTTCAAGGAGCTGAATCCGAAGAAATTACACAGCTTGTCCCCCTGCCTCCTCCTCTCAAATCAGCTTAAAGTGGTTAAAAAAGTTTCTCGGGGAAACGCAGTAAGTAACAAGATTTAATAAAAGCAAATCAGCTGAATATGAGGAGTTGCTATTCTTTTTTTTCTTCCAATGTAATATAAGATAATAGTGAGAAAGTGATTACATTTTAACTAAATGAGTTAAACAAAGCTCCAAAAAACATAAATTAGAATTTAACTGTGCTATTAAACCCCAATTTAATTAGCAACCCATCATTACTAGATAATAAAGACCTAATACAAAATGCACAACAATTTCTTGTATACACACGAAAAAAAAAAGCAAGCAGTAAATTTCATTGAACAGATGACTCTCTTACATTAGTAGAGGAAAAAAATGCTGAATGGATGTGTTAGTACATAATAAGAATGAGGAATTAATAGAAGAGTTGGACAGCACAATTTGAGCCATAAATGATTTTGTAGTTAAGGTAAGACCCTACGGAATACCAGAAGAAAATGTATGCAATGTTGATTGTCTTGGCATGAAATTTTTTGGGGCCACAATAGCCAATGAATTTAAAGTGTCCTTAAGTTAACATGCTTTAGAATTTATCCGTAATTTCAGAAAAAAACAGTGAGTTGAAGACTCTGCCAGCTTACGTGGAGATGTATATCATAAGAATACGCAGCATGAGTGTGTATTAAAAGGTGCTGGTTTTCCTGAGACAAAAATAGTCTTCAGGCTGATTAATACATTTTTGTTTTGCTGGATTTGTGTGCTAGCTGGGTAGAACCTGCCTCAAGTTTTGCAGATGCGAGCAGACATTTGGTCTGTTCCTGCATTTTGCCTCTGCTTTTGGTTTTCTGGCAGAACTTAAGCTTGTCCCTGCTATGTTTGCAGTACATGTCAGGAAGGATCAGAGTCTTTGTACTTCTTGATGCATTTAATATCGCTGCTGTAGGCAGAACGTGCCTTGGTGGTGCAGCCCAGTGTGGGGTTTTTTGGCATGCTACCACCGGCAGGTACGCCAAGAGCCAAGTCCTGCAGGAACTTCCAAAAATACATTTCCTTGCTGTGCTTCATCGCTGCTGAGATACGAACGGTGCCAGTAGATGGCAGTCCGGTACTTTGCTGCTCATCTACTGGCAGTCAGATGATGAAATTATCCTTTAAATTTTGATGCAATTAATACCGTAGCTGAAAGAAATGCTTTTAGCTTGATAATTCCCACGGTTTTGGTTCCTTTTCTGCCCTCATTATCCAGGTTATGGCAGGAAGTCCATCCCTCTGCTTTCTCCTCTGCCTGACACCAAGATTCAAACTTTCACCCTCAAACCACGGCTGTGTGAAACTGAGAGCAGGTGTATGAAAGTTGCCGTGTAGCCTGTCCCCATGGCACTGGCAAGGCTATATAATTTATAAGCTTCATATTTTAAAACTCATTCCATCTGAGTAATTTTAATCATCCTACCTGCAATTCTCCCTGTGGTATCATGAGGTCGGGTGCTCTCTCGCCTGAGTGGCTGCGTTGTGTTGATGTCTGAGGATGAAACAGTTCCATGCTCAAGCACAGAAGCATAAGGAATGTAATTTGTTGTTCAGACCCAACTCTTACAAGCTGTTAGGCACACGCACAACTTCAGGCAAGGGAGTTGTGTCCACAGCAGTTGGAGATACTCATGGGTTTAGTCATCTCTAGACTTACGGGGTCTTTGAGCAGCATTGGGGCATTGTTTGTGAATTGGTCTGTAGAGCCCTTCAGCGTGCTTCAATCACTGTGGATGCAAAGAGTTACTGTATTAACACATACGATTGCATTTGGGGGAACCGTATATTGATATCTGAAATCTTTTTCTAATACCACTTCCCATTCTGTCTAGATGTGACTTTAGACTGGAGGCAAAGCTGGTGATGTGTATTAGTTACACACTCTGAGTGAAATTTTGTTTACACAAAAGTGCTTCTGAAACCACATGGTCAACACCAGGGACCAGTGAATAGACGTACTGGATGAATTTATATAATCAAGGTCCAGGTTTGCCTGCTTTTCTGGCTTTACCTCTCCCTGAGCTGCTTTAACATTGTGACTGTTGTTAGCATTAAACGACCACTTCTGTGTTTACTGAAAGGTTAAGAAAAAGTTAGTATCAGCTTAAAAAAGAGTTACATCCACAGAATGATGCTTAGAGAGGAGGCTTCATAACACCAGTAAAATCCTGTATTTAATGTTGAGGTGGATGATAATGTGCATAAATGTCTCTGCTGTACCCCTCCTTCACTGTTGCTGTGAAAGCAGTCTTAATTTGAAAAAGCAGTAAGAGCAACTGCCCCTGAATTATATCATATCTAACCCTGTAATTAGTCGTGTGGAAACCAAATGGACTTCAGAGTGCAAAAAATGTGGGCATATTTTATCTCAGAATTAAGGTATTGTGCAACATATTCTCGCTGGTACGATGCCTTTACTGGTGTAACTCCACTGGAGGAAATATTTGTACTGTTTGTGTGGCTGCAAGTACTGAAGTGCTGTTGCGGAATTAGTCACTGGATTGTAGTAGCATGTCAGGCCTGGGTAATTGATATCATGCACAACTATAACACAAAGGGTGATTAAAAACCAGGTGACCACCCATAATGCTAATGGACTTTTGCCACAGAAAAAAAATATCCATTAAGATTCTTATGAATTATTTACACATCATTCCTTGCCCCTCCTGTCCTCCCCTTTTCCCCCATTTAGATTCTAAATTGAATGTTAGCTTTGGGTCAGAATTTTATGTGGAGATCTGTAACCCTTCTGGGCTGTACATGCACTCATTAGCTGCAGGCACATTTGCAAGTGTGCTGAATTTCTCTCTTGTAGCTGCCAGTCTATTAAATAAAGACCAGGTTCCATCCTCGAAGCCATGCTGCTGTGTTGCCTCCTACAGGAATATGCCTTTTTATGTTTCTAAAAGCTGTCTCGGCCCAAGGATTCTTTCTCATGTTTGAGGAAATGACCAGCTGTCAAATTAATGGCGATGAGGGTTGCTTTTTATTTTACTTTGATTTCAGGCAATTAGTATTCAGCCTGTAGCAGCAGTCTTATTACCCACAAAATTTTAAATAAATTTGCAATACTCCGTGTGTGTGTGCTGCCAAGATCTTCTGGCTGTGTGAAAAAAATGAGCAGCATTTTTGGCTGTGTTTCACTGATTCTTTCTATCAGGTGATACTGAAGAAATTGCAAAGGCATCGTAGACTTTAGGATTAGTTTGACTGTAACAGCTTGTGAAAAAAACCTACAGCGAACCATTACTAGTAATATTTAGCTATTAAATGGAAGGTTCTCATAGAGTACTTTTAGTCCAAACAAGCTTTACATTGTTTGAAGTAAAAACAGAACCTGCCTTTGCATACAAAGTGTGTGTGTGTGTGTGTGAGACCTAGAAATCATTGGAGAACAAAATGCTCTGCTTTCCCCCAAATAACTGAAGAGCAGAGAAAAGCCTTCATTAGCTCTTTCTTCCCCAAATATTTCCGTGTTTGGTACCTTGCTGGGGTCTTTTATTTGTTAATAAATTTTTGATTTCTATTAAAAGTCAGTTGAATTGCACCATTGGGATTTCAGGATGTGATCTTGTCCGGTGCCTCTTTCAGTGGGAGAGGCATGTATCAGAGAGGAAATGTGTTCAAGTACTTGCTGCCTACTGTGGGTAGTCTGACTGCTGCTGTTGGTTTGACAGCCAGAGAAATGTTGGTTCTCTTTTTCTTACTGAACTCTGGGAGGTCTTTTTTCCTTTTTAACCTTTCTGAATTAGATGAAGGAGTGGAAAACTGGGGAGGCAGATACGGTACAGTAGAAAGTTAATCAGAAATCAATTTTGTGACAGTTATAACTGTACTACTGATGAATAAAATACTCAAAAATAACAGCTTCTTACTATTACTGGTATGGCACAGAAGGTTTGGGGTCAAAGTGGTGTTACCAGTGCTTGGAAGCTCTCAGTAGTACAAAAGTTGCTGATATAATCCTGACAGCTCTGGGATTTTGCATTCCTTAGTAAATCCTGTCTCGGATGTCAGGGTTTGGATTTTATTTTTCCCTTTTCCTCTTAACAGTATGTTTACAGGATTCACAACAATATCTCAGGATTTGTTCTTCTTGTAAAGGCGGTAAGAGTGATGTGGTTAATCTTCACCGCATTCCAAATGCATGCCCTGTTCCTCAGACTGCCTAAGTAAGTATTTGGTATTAGCCAATATACATCTCCTTGTCTTCTTCCCATCCTACGTTCCCAACTCTGTTTCATTTTTTGTAATCAAAGTGATATGTGCATTATGAATGTCACTTTTATAATACCTAATATAGCGTGGTATTAGCATAATCTCCTTTTATTTTTATGTTCTTAAATATATTTTCTTCTCTCTTTTTGAATATAAAAAAGACTCAGTTGGACAAAAGTTACAGAAATTCACATATTCTTTTCAGTTCTCTCTTCTGGCTAGTGTCTTTTACCATACAGCAGCAACTGCTGAAAAAAACTGCTGGTAGGGAGGCAGCTTTTTTAGAGAAACCTGAGTTTACTGCACACAGTTGTGTCCATTGAAATGTTAAAAAGCAGAGCTTTTCAGCAGTCACTTCTCTGTCCATTGAAAATAGAGTTCCCTTTTCCTGTTATTTTATCCATAGATTCAGTAGCTTACGTTTTTTTCAAATAGAATTTCGTAAGCCACTTATCTGCCCATGGTTTTAGTTTAGCCAAATCCATGAGAATTTTATTGCTTCCCTATTGTGTATTTGTTGACTCACCCCTTTCGTATGATCAGCACATTTCATCTCTTTACTGCATTTTCCTCCTTTCACGTTGATAAAGTAAACAAAATCAATACTAATATTGCAGTACTCCACGAGTCAGCTTCTTCCATTTGGGTCTGCTCATAGTCAATAAGTACATTCTGGCTCTTGTGCCTTCGCTCGTTTTTATGCTCTCAAGCACCTCATCTCTTATGTCTCACATATTAAAGTGAATACAGGGCAATAATTTGCAGCAATCATGACAAGTCAGATGCTGCTTAGAGCCAGGTCTCCAAAAGGCTGAACAAAAGGTTGTGTCAGCTCTTTAAAAAGCAAAGGAATTCAGAGAGATTATCCCTAGAGGCTACTTCTAAAGAACAGAAGAGCACTCATACCTGTTCTTTGTCTGTTTATTCCTGTCTCCATGTTACAAGGCTCTTCTGTATAGCACATATATATATATATATAATAGGACGTGATGCTATTGGCTATCCCTGAGTATGATTGTTTGATTTTAATGTCAATTGTCATGGTCACACACCTCCATGATGATATTCAGTTGAGACCAAGTTCAAGATACTCCATACCAAGAAGGCAGGTTCCTGAAATTTGAGCGAGAATGGCAACTTTTAACTTCCAGAAAGTTATAGACTTGTGGTTAGTCCTTGCACTGATCACTGAAAAAGTTAGGCAAACTACATCAAACTGCTGCTTTTGCTTTCTACAGAGCAGAGCCAGCCTATTCTTCAAAATATTTAAAATCAGTACAAAAATAAACGTCTTACAAATCATAAGATATGACATTGCAGCAATGTAATCATGTTTTACCTGGCATTTAATAAGAAGCCTACTTAATTCAAGCTCCAGCTCAAATAAGAATTCTTAGTCAATTAATCTATGAGTAAAGAGCTTGAGAAAGAAGGAGAAAGATTTATGTGTGCCTTTCTTTTTTCTAAAATGGATGAAAATATCTAGCAAGAATGAATATGTTCTAGGAATTTAATTTTGAGCAAGGACTGTACCTTGACATGATAGTTACTTTAAAGAGAGTGCTTGGGTCTTCTTGCACCAGTCATTTTACAAAAAAAAAAAAAAAGTTGTGGGGCAGAGTCTCCCCTTAGAAATAAAGAGTTTCAGTAAAGAAGGCAAAGTCTGGAAGCCAGGGGAAGGAAGTATCAAGATGTGACATAAACTGATTACAGTCACACTGTACGGGAGTTTTATTTATGTCCCTTGAAATATAATATTTTAAGACAGCCTTCAGAAAAGGCTGAGAGATCCATATCTTCATGAAGCCTATCCTATTATATCCAGTTGCAAGTACAAATCAAACAGAATTTCTACAATGCTCTTTGAACGCCACAATAAATTCTAGACACAGAAGAGATGCTATCTTTTAATTTTCACAATATGTATGTTCTCTTCCCGTCTATAACAAGTTGATGCACTTTTTGTCTGATAGCAACAAGCCTGTCTATTGGAAATAATGCCTAAAATAACTTCTAGTGTAAAATATAGTGGACGAGGTGCTGGTTTTCATTTTGCAAGCATTATGGGCTGAATTTATTTGCCTTTAATAAAAGAAGAAAGCGAAGAAACGCTGTACTTACGCTTCACCAGAAGCAGTTCTCTGTCTGAAACTCTCTTGTTTTTGACCTTTACCCGATTCAGTTTTAATGCATTATTGCTATAACATGAACAGTTATTCTTTGTCATTATTTCAAGACTGTCTTCAAGGTCTCTGGACAAGGTAAGGAACAGGATAACAGAAAAAAGCCCAGTCTAGCCTTGTGTAAGTGTTTGCACTTTCACAGTTACTATTCTTATGGCTATCATTCTCTCCCTGAACTGCACAGCTTAATTGTGTTTGTCAGCCAAAAAGAAAAGTTGTTTTTTAAATGTGCATTTAGGCTTTTCCTCAGGACGAGTCTCTTGGCTGTACTCACTGGAAGAAATGCCTCCTGCATTTTGCATCACATTTGGACTGGGAGATCCATCCAGTCAGGCATCCACTTCAGTATTCTGTGCTCTGTTTCCTAATATTTGATCGAAATGTTGTATTTCGTCTCTTCATAAACCCATCCTTCACAGCTACTGTGTTCTTCCATCCAGGAATCATCAGTGTCAGCATTGATAGGAACAAGAAGGCTGACAGTCACCTCACTGAAAGCAGCTCTTGGCTTAGCAAACCTAAGTGTATTCAGTGTATTTGAAAATGAATATAATTTCCCCGATAAACCTGTTTTGAGGTGCCATGTTTAGTCAGGGAATAAGATTAAAAATAATTCAGCTACTGCCTTTCATATTTGCATAATGCATCACGTTTAACGTATATTAAACTAAAGTTTAGCTACCATTATGATTTTCTATGTGCTCTTAAGTCACTACTGCTGCCAAAGTGGGCAAATGCCTTGCACTATCACAGAGCACCTAACCAGCTAGCTAAAGTAAGTAACCACAAACTAATTTACTAATTTTGTGTATCTCAAGATATTTCAGTCCACTAGAATTTCACAAAGCAAGCAAACACAAACTGCACTGTAAACGAGAAACATCTTGGCTGCCTTTTTAATAGTGGCAGACTAGCAGTCCTCAAACAGGTCTTGGTTTTGAAATTTTCAGATTCAGTAGACAGAGAATCACATGAGCTCTTATTAGCTGTTACAAGTCCCACATTGCTCTTTAATCAGAAGGTAAATAACAATGATGGAGACCAAGAGGACCACAATTCACTCCTGAGTGTTTTTGTGGCATAGCAGTAATGAACCCTCCATTTCGAGGTTCTTTAATGACGCAGTTGCCTTAGTTGCTGGCTGTACCTTAAAATAATTCCTTTTGTTCCAGATGCACTTAGCCAGGTACCCGTGTCAGCTGCTTTGAGATTGTAATTGGATTAACTGCTCCCAGTGAGGGACACCTCTCCAGTTTTTATGGCAGCTGACCTGTCTCATACACTGAATGGAGTTCCATGGCTTTTTGGTCAGAGACACAGTAAGTAAAATCAGTCAGATTAAAGTAGGCTCTTACTAGTAACATGTTCCGTGGGTGCCTCCTGATCTCTGCACATAAAATATGAAGAAAATAAAATTTTATATACTCAAAGGAGTAAAAAAATCTTACCTTGTATAGCACATTCTTTCTTTCTTTCTTTCTTACTGACAAGCAATATCATAAAGGCAGCTGCCAAGGACATAACATGTCCTTTAAAATGTAAATTGTTTAAGACTGAAACACCCTTCTACAAAGATACTTACCTCTTCAAAGGAGCTTCTTTGAAACAAAGCTGTGCAGATACTGTATGTCATTGCAGGGGAGCTTATAAGTGAGCCTTTAAAGCCATCTCCCATGATTTCCATAGAATTCATGGTAGATTATATTCCAGGATATGTTATTTCTTGTGCAGATTAATAAAATTTGATTAATAAATGAATAGATACAGTGAACTTGAGTGGAGTTCCTACCTTCCCTCATAACAACATCAGAATGGAAATATTTCGACTAGCAACCTCTCTTTCAGAAAATTGGCTGGTGCAGATAGTCTCTAGATGGCAGTGGAGCTCTTTCAATAACTGTTCTTCTTCCTTCCCCCACCCTCTTTCCATTTCTTCTGGAGACTCATTTTCAGCTGTATTGCTGTATGATTTAACAGGGCTTTGATGCTGTGAGATGTTGGCGGGCACAAATCAGACTTTCTTTTCTAAAAGGATAATATACTGCTTTTTCAAAGTCAATTAACACTTAGGGCAAATGAAATGGGGAGAGCGAAAGGTCAATTACTAAAGGATGGCCACTAAAATTTTTCTGGTTTACACAGCATTCATCCAGGGATTGCAGATCAGTGGGGAAAGAAAGGAAATAATAATTAGCTCATTTGATTTCTTGATGGTTACCAACAAGATAGTTAAATACGGCTTATCTCTTTTATTATTATCAAGGGTGACTGGTACTAATAATCATTCTGACCAGCTCCAGATCATGTTTTCTCAAGGCATTGTACCTTCATCACAGTAGCTGTGAGGTTGTTGTGGCAATATGTGCACCAGGCAAAGGTTAGGAGAGAGAATAGCTTTGATACTTCAGGTTTGGAGTGGACTTAGTAAGCTCTGTGTGTAAAAGAAATATTGTAGCTGGGCAGTCCAGCTATTAAACAAAGAAGGGCATTAAAGGAAGGGAGACTGAGTGCCTTTTCCATTGCCATTCGTCATCCTGTTTCAAACAAGCAGATAAGTTAAAACTTGGCCTTTGGATGTTTGGGGTGCTCCTTCATTGGCTGACCACCAGCTTAGTTTTCATGTCATGGCTGTGATGCTGTTTTACAGGTGAACCACTATGGATTTAAAGATTTAATCAGACAGGACTCCAGCCACTTAGATGTATCTGTCTTCATGTTACTCATCTGAGTCACTCTTGCATAAGTGAGGCAACTGACCAGTGTAAACCACAAACATCTAAATAATTTTGAGATGTATGCCTTGTTTAGAAAAGGGAGGTTCATGTCAAGAGAGCACGCAGCTTAAAGAATCCGCCCCTAAAAGTAACAGTAACCCCAAATTTAAAGGACCATTCATACAAAGTGAGGTAGCAGATTACTCTCTTGTCAGCTTAGTGGTGACTACACATGAAAATGGCCAGCCTTGAGTCTGTTCTCTTTGCTTGGCTTTTGTGTGTCAAACAGCTTTCCAGGCAAGACTCACACTTAAGATTGCAGTCAAAGTTAATTTCTATCTTTTTAAGAATAACTCTACTAAGTTTAATAACCTTTTCCTTTTTGGGTAAGGAGTTTCTGTTACATGAAAAGAAATAAAAGGCCAGTGTTAGGGGCAGCAGGAGATTATTTCAGGCCTAACTTTTCAGAGGACTTTAGAAAACCATGAGGGCCAGGCAAAGTACATAATGAGCAAATTCTTTTGAGGTAAATTATTATTTGGGATTCTGAATGGGTCTTTAACTTGTGTGGGAAAATACACTGTGTGTGGCACTTGACTTGCATGTAGGTAGCGACTCACCTGCCAGCTGTCAGCAGTGTTCATTTCAGTGTCTGTGACAGCAGGAGAAGTAATACAAAGTGCTGGACCTAGAAGTCATGCTCCCTTGTTTTCTGGTGTTTCAGAGAGGCAAACCTCTCTCCATCAATGAGCATGTGTGTGTAGTGCACTGTCTGCCCTCACTACCTGCAGCCAGCAAGCTTGATCCTTTTGTTTTCAAAGCTCAGCAGCTCTGCTCTTGAGCTGCAGGCACAGAGGCACAGTGCCAAATTTGTTTCCTTGAGTTTATGAAGGGAGGATCAGATGGGGAGCTCTTCTTCCTACAAACTGTATCCCACTTGAAGGACATATGTAAAGTTTTGTCATGGCAGCGGCTGCTATTTTGCTGATGCCTGAGCTAGCTAGAGAGCACAGAGGCTGCACGGTGGTTTGCCTCGCACGGTCCAGTCCAAAGAGAGATGTTTTCCTGGCAAACGTGCATCCTGCTGTCTGGGTGCAGTGTTTCTTCTGGACAGACACCAGGCAGGTACTGGATCTTTCTGTGGAACCGCAGCTTGTTGGGCTGTTTTGGCGATGTGTATTGGGTCTGATCAAGGTAAAGCTCACAGCCCTGACAGTGCTGTGCTTTGCATTGGTAGCTGGATGGGTACTGATAACAGGGCAGTGTTTTGGCTACTGCTGGGCAGCACTGTCCCTCTGATGTTGCCTCCCGCATCGAAGAGGATGGGGGTGGCCAAGATCCTGGGAGGGGATACAGCCAGGCCAGCTGACCCAAATTAGCCAAAGGGATATTCCATACCATGTGACGTCAGCTCAGATATAAAACTAAGGGAGAGAGGAGGAAGGGGGGATACTCGTGTGTTTTCACTGACTGTCCTCCGGAGCAACCGTTACGCGTGCTGAGGCCCTGCTTCCCGGGAGGTGTCCGGACATCGCTGCCCATGGGCAGTAGAGATTGATCCTTTATTCTTCCTTTTTGGCTCGCGCGCGCAGACTTTGCTTTGCTTTTTCCTTCATATTGTAATAAAACTGCCTTATCTCACCCTACTGGCAGTGCTCCAGCTTATTGTCCCCTGTCCCAGTAGGAGAGGGGACTGATAGAGCGACTGAGTGGGCGCTTGGCGCCTAGCCAGGGTCAACCCACTACAACCTAGCAGGCACTTGACCAAATTTCTGGGCAGGTTTTATAGCACATGTGATCTTAGGTGCTTCTGTGGTACGCCTTACTCTGATTTCATGTTTCTCTTGTCATATCTACGTATCTTGCAAAAGGTTTATTTGGGGCAGACAGCATGATATTTTTTTGGACTGCTCGCCTAGCAGGAAACCAGGGCAGGTTCACTGAGCACATTCAGGTCAGTTATACTGTGCCACAGCGGATCTGAAAATGTAACAAAACACAGTGCAAGGGGCACACGTTGTGAAGAAATCACAGCTGTCTTTTTGTCCCAGAAAAATGCCAGCTTTGCTGAGGTGGCCTCAGAATTGTCATTGTAATGACCCTAAAACAATTTTGGGGAGCAGCCTTCCATGTGTGATCCTTGTTACCACAGTATCTGTTCTATTGGGGAGCAAGAAATTCCAGCAGTGAGCCTGTAGATATACATAGAGGGAGATACTTTTCCCCACAGTTAGTACGATTGTGAGACTGATTCCCCTTCCTCCCTTTTATGGACTTACTTTTGTTCTCCATTGGACGAGATAGCATCTATCCTGCACTATTAAAGAAAAAGGAAATTTGGATGCAACTTTTGTATTCACAGCTTTGAATTGGTAAGTTTGTGAGAACAGCTGTTCTTTACTTCAGCAAAATCAGGAAACGCAGAGATGAGCAACAATAAAGAAAACAAACCCTGGGTGATCAAAAACAGTCCCTAAAGCTTTGTGTATAATGTCTTTCCATCTGAGCCAGCATCCATTGAAATAAATGATAGCTCCTTTTCTCTATTGTCGACAGAAACAGCTTCAGGCAAAATTGGCAAGGTATGTTAGACCACAGTTTCCCAATGTGTAATGTTTTAGGGAATTCACTCTCCCACCCAGCATACAGAGGGTGAAATCCACTGTTTTACATAGAGTAAGCAAGTGAGAAACAGATAAACTACAAGCTTTTAAATTATTGGTATTGACGTATAGCAAGAACTAAAACCTGAAATCGTTCCTTACAAGCTGATGCCACGATTCAGTTCAGGCGATCTAGCCTAACAGATGCATAAAACCCAGGATGGTTTATGGCCGTTACCATTTATGACTCTTCATGGTCCTTCTCGTGACCCACTCAGATCAGAATCTTTCAGAAAACGTGCATTTTATTCTGGAATCCAAATAGTCATGTAGCCGTAGAAAAGTGATTTATGATTTAAAAAAAAAAGTCTGCAAAAAGTCAGTAAGTAATGTATTTGCACTCCTTGACTCCTTGATCCCTGGAAATAGAGAAATAGACCTGAGCTATGAATGTGTGTTCACAGGATATTTCTTATATTCAGTATTTACAGTGGACTGTAAGGAAAATGAGTTTAAAATAACAAAATTAATATTTCATTTCTCTTAATTTGATAGAGGGAGGTTTTTGAGCTTGACAAGGCTTGCTAATTAATTTGCTCTTCTGGTTGGAAAATATTTCTTCCATTTTTATTCAGGCTATAAAAGAAACAGCAATTTTGTTCCTTGGAATACGCTCCCTGGTGTCTCTTGCCTCTTATAAAGAGGATTATTGGAAAAAGATACCAGTGGGTTATTGGAAATGATTGTCCGTGTGTTTTGTTGGGTATTGGGCTACTGTGGTAAGGTCGGTAGGAATCAAGAAGGCACACAGAACTAATATCTCTTTTTTTTGTCATGTAGAAGGACCCTGAAGGGTGGTTCTTCAGGAAGCTGTACCTACAGGAGACTGTGGTGGTACAGCTTTGAGGATGGAGGTAGAGAACATCAAGAACTGAAAGTGTTTGTGGAAAGTATGTTTATGGTGAAGGCTCCCTGATGGAAAGCTTTTGGTAGTTTCTTTTCCTTGGACAGATCTAAAAGACAGAAAGGAGAGACTTCCCCACTCCCCTGCCCCACCCCCCACCCCTCCAGGTTTCTTTTTTATTGTTTTGCAGACAAACCTGAAAAAGAGAAGGGAAGAAATTTCAATGAGGAATTTAATGGAAATATTTTGTCATCCTCCCATAATGCAACTGCCAGCAGGGTGTTGTTTTATGGAATGAACATGAATGCTAAAGGGGAGCTGAAGCCCCCTATCTGCTATGAAGTAAGATTTGAATAAATATGAGCTGCATCTTTCATTCAAGTCAGCCCCAGAAATGGTTATTTACCCATGTGGAAAAAACCTCTTGGTGTATGTATGTGTCCTGTAGCCAAGAGAACATAAAATTCTATTGGAATTTACAGCAGTTCATTAATTACTCATAAAATTGAGTTCACTGTGAGCCACATATTGAATGATGCTGGATTTATCTTAAATAATTCATATAGGGTTTATATATCATATTTCCTATGGAATAAGTATTAAGCAAGGGAGTTTACCATACCTTCCTTGTCAAGCAGATACAAGTTAGTTTCCGAGGATGAAATATTGTATTCTCACACTGTTGAAGAAGAGATCAATAGCCTTCTTTCTTGATAAACTTTAGAAAATCTGTGAGATCGTCCACTTGTGTTACTCTCAGCTGAGTGTTACATATTCCATCATGTGATTCAAAAGAATTTTTTTAGGGGAGGGGCTTTTTTCTTCCTTTTATTTTTATACCACAAAGATTGATGTGCAGGAGAATATAGATTGTGTCAGAGTTCTTTCAGATTCACAATTTCAATATTTTCTTCTGCTACAATGGTTTAATTTAGAGTAGCCTTCTTTTGGTAAGGGATTTGTATCTCTTTAATGAAACTGAAGAGCATGAAATGTGGTTTCCCTTCTTTTAAATGAGGCCAATTTTAGAGAAATAAAATGAGACATGAATAAATTGTTGAAGTCACAGTGCATGAAATTAAGAGAGCCCTTGACTATATTGGCAACAAGTTTTCTCTCTAGTGTTTTGATGACCATATAACTAAGTGGTTGTGGGCTAATTGTGAAGAGGGTTTTTTTTGTTTTATTTTGCTTCCCGTGCCTTTGACAGATATATTGGCTTCAAGTTATTTTGAGGATTCCATGGTCCTGATCCCACAGTTGTTTTGAGGCAAGTGGAGCCTCCTGGCTCCAGCCAGGTTTTCTGTGTATAGAAGCACCTGCTCATCGATTTAAATATCCCTCCTTGCAGGCAGGTATGTTGAAATCCACAGGGCTCTGCACAGCCCTGTGTCTTTTCCTGGACACAAAGAACTTCAGACTCAGAGCTATTGGTCAGGACTTTTGAAAATCTTCAATGCAGTCGCAAGTTCCTGGTCCTCTGTGAAAGATCCAGTGCAATGCAGTGGGGTGAGGTAACCTTGGCAAAGGGCAAATACCCACCCCACCTCTCTCCCACTTCACTTCCTCAGCAGGGCAAGAAGAACAGAAAAAAAAACAGGATGAGAAAGCTGATGGGTCAAGCTAAAGACAGGGAAGACCGCTTAGGAGTCAGTATTGCAAGGAAAAGAGAACTTAACAGATGCATTGCTAGAATTGCTATTTTATTGCCAATTTAAATAGAGTAGTTAGAAAAAAAGAACAAATATTACAGTACCTGTCCTTCCATATCTCCCAAGCTCATCTTTGCTTTTTTATTTTTCTACTCTCCACACAAGGAGGTATATCAGGTTCCAGAAATTTTTCTTTCAGAATTATCTCCCAAGAAGAACTCTGCTTTTTCTGAAGTAAGTCACAGGACACCCTCAATGTCCTCTAGCAAATTTTAAACTCTTCCACTTCTTCGGGAGATTCGAGAATGACATAATTCTGCAGGAAAAGAAGAGAGAGAAATTAAAAGAACTTAAAAAAAATGAGGCCTTAAAAAAATGGGTGAATAAAATCAATCAAATTCAAATAAATTCAATAGGGTGAAGAGGGAGAAAGGGAAATGAAACATTCTAAGAATTGCAAACTAAGGTACAGTAAATTTCAAAATTCTACCTTTTAGGACTATTTTGGATATATTTTTTAAAATGGAAAAGATGTCCTGATTTTCTGGCACCAAAAAAGGAAAAAAAAAGCAAAGAGATTCTTTAATGAATAGAGCACTAATTTTGAATGAATACTCATCAGAATGCAGGAGAATTCTAGAATTTTTTTGAAATAGAACATTGCTGGGTTAAAGAACATTAACAAGTGTCATGTTTTTTTGAATTGTGACATTTCCTCATTCATTTAAAGCTGAGTTTGTCTCTGAGCTCTGTTTCAGAAACCTAAAAGAAAATTTTCATATTCCTGATCACAGTGAATGTGTGATTTAGGAGTGCATTGTTATTAGCATTATATTAGCAATATAATACTGCTGTTGAACATCACCTATCAAACCACTGACTTCAGTGGGATTGCAGTGCTGGGCTGGTTTGGGATCTAAATCACAGTTTCCCTGAAAGCAAAGGGAATATTTAGATTTAACCAACCAACGATCTGGCCTCACCTTCACACAACTGTACCTATTTAAATCAAAATTCAGTGTCTCTTGTGGAGTTCTGATGGTTTTAGATATGTATCTCCAGCCACGGTTACATGGCCACACATTTGTGTCAGTGTTCAGCATAAGAAAGGCTTCAAATTTAAATAGTTCATAAACCTGTTCTATGTTGTTTTAGTGGAGAGAATGGGAAAAGCCTATTTTCTCGGTGAGGGTGGAGTGGGAATCTCTGAGGTATGTAAAGAGTGTGGCAGAGAAGAATATTACTTGTTCCTGTAGCTTAAACATCTATCAGTGTAAGCCTGACTGTAATGTGGTAACTAAATGGCAAATCAGAAACCCCTGTCAAAAATGCTCAGTCTTGGAAATTAAGTATCACTTCATGTAAGAGAAAAATGATGGTAGATCAGAAATACTGGTGCGTGAGAATGGAAATAATTGTGATTTCAATGAGAAGATTGCCAGTTTGCAGTATTTAAATTGCATGCAAACGGGATTTTACATCTCTAATTGAAGATGTGTTGCCTTAGAGGCTTGACTTGACATTGACAAACTTCAACAGAATACAAAGACAGGAAAATGGGCTTTTGTTTGCCTTGAAAGTGATTAACAAACTCATACTGTGATGTTCCTTTTGTTCCTTGGAATGCCAGTGGGATGATAAGGTTACTTCTGCGGGAGATTAAAGGTGCTAGTTACACAGTGGTGGTAAGAGGTATTGAAACACAAACAGACCATGCAGAAAGACTCTGATTTCCCAGAGAAAAACCTCTTATTTTCTAAGATTATAACAAGTACAAAGAAGGATTTTGGAGTGATGATATTCATAAGGTTTTTCTTTTTAATGAATAAGATTCATCCTAGAGAAGACATAAGATGTTTGCTTGATTTTATTATTTAAAATTTTTGCTCATTAGATTAGAAATTTTGCGTGCATTTAGGAGAGCTTTATCCTGTATAGACATAATTTGGGAATCATGCCATTTTTTTAGACCATAGAGCAATGTTTATTACTCATATTTATTAAAATACTATATATATTACTAATTAATGGGCTTTTTCTGCTTTTTTTTCTTGTTTTCAAGGACTCTGTATATTTTCCTTTCTCAAATTTGTACAAAAGGCTGGGGTTTTTTTAATATTCAAAGGGAAGAATGGATCTCTTCTACGTCTGGTAGGATCACTTACTTTTTTCAAAGGAGTCATTGCTAGGTGATATAAGCTGGTGTAATTTCTAGGGGGTGAGCACTTTGTCAATAAAAGTTAAGGCATGATATAAGAAGATAATAAAGGTAGTGTGCATTCTAAAAACAGGATGTTGTTAGGCCAAAGACATTGTCCTTTTGATATGGATAAACCAATGCTGACTTGTCTTTCCTGAAGCTGGTTTTGAACAGAATAAAATTTTTTTTGTCTTTGTCTTTAGATGCACGTGAAAGAATATTTTACTTATTTTTACTATTTTATTATGCATTTATTTTTATTGCAACTCTATCCTTTGGTACATGTTATGTTGCTGCTGCTTTATATAGACAAGCAAATTACAGAAAATAGTTCAAGAAGAGCGAATGCTCATGTTAAGAGAAGCATAGTCTCTCCTAGCCTGGAGGCTGGAGATGCAAGAATTCCTTTCTGTTGTAGGTCACACACCCAGTTTCTTCTGTTTATTTGAGAAAGGCGGGAAGTCAGCCAGAAATTGCAAAATAACCCAGATTTTCGGGTGGCAGTTTTGAGAAATGAACATCAATAATGTGTTCTAGAGACCGTGGGATGATAATGGTTTATAGGGGTTTCTAGAGGACTTTTTGTAACAAAGATATGTTTCCTGACTCTGATCCTGAGATTTACATTGACTGTTTCATCACCTTGTCTTGTCCCTCTTCTGGACAGGGAGAGAAAGGTTTGCAGATAGAGCAGACCTATAACAAAAAATAATGCATGGCTGGTTGCTCAGCACATGCATTTTCATCTGATTGTAGCCAGGGAGGAATGAGTGGGTTATTCATGCTGTGCCTAAAGTAAATTTGCATTTATGACGTGGCAGAAACAGGCGTATTCTCAGGACGACTGTTAAAGTGTGGGGTGCACCAACAAGGGCTTCAGTGACTGAGCTGCCCATGGATCTTATTAAATCCTAGGGACTAAAAAGGCTCAGAGAACCTTGTTATCGTTTTATGAAGATTAGATTTTTATCTTCTTTACCTGAACTGGTTTTCAATACACTCTGTGTGTAATCCTGTGATTTCTCAGTTTGCTGAGCTCAAGTATGAGTAGCCCTTAGGTTAAACATACTTTATTATTAGAGTCTGAGCTCCACTGAAGTATTTCATTGAACTATAGATGATGGACAAAAGAAGACAAAATTCTGGGGCAGCACCCCTTGCTTTGTCAGGGCAGCACGTTGTGTACACATCTATTACTGTTATTAAGCCAAATAAAAAAGTCAGTGCAATAATGCTGTGAATTAAAAAAAAAAAAGATTCTTATGTTTTTCTATATGCGTATAAAGATTATGTGTTTTATATTGTTTCATGCTGCAAAATCTTACTGTAAGTACAAGTGCTCCTCTAAAATGAAAAACTTTCAGAAAAGGCACTTGCTAGCTGCATGAAAAAAGTTATATTAAAAAATAAGAATACAGATGCAAGTAGATGGTCTGCCAGCCTCTCACAGAGGGAACCATGAATGTGAGAGGTCTCCATACTGTAAAACAAATAAAAACATTGCACTGTGGACTCCATCTTTTGAAAAAAATACATGTGGGTTTTTGTTTTTTTGCATTTATGCATGCTTTCAAAGTACAATAAGGGAAAATGGGAAATTTATTTTGGCCACAGGTAGTAACCCAAAGATTAACATTTTTCTTCTTAAAGCTCCTGCAAGCAGGGAGAGATTGTCTGTGAATATAGGAGATTTCATGTCAGCGAAATTTGAGATTTTATATATATTTATCCAAATAAATTTACCCAGATTTGGAATAATTTTTACCTATTATAATAGCTTTAAAAATCTTTGTTGTTTCTTTAGATAATACTCACAATTTCTGAGAACTGTTGTAGTTTCAGGGAAAAACTCAGCAAATACAAAAACTAGCAGAATGATAAAATAAGAATTATGCCCCTTATATAAATCTTATCATTTTATTGACGTGCTACTCCTGCATCTGCAGCTTAGCATATTAATAACAGATAACATTTTTTATAATCGAAATTATATTATGATAGGTTTTTAGAGTCCAAGGTGATGATTTTGTTGAGAGCCTTACTTTGTGTAAAAAAATTTGTTTTTCTAAAATTTCCTGTTTATGGGTCTCTTCCCAAGAAGTAAGAGCTCAAAAAACCCTTCTAACCTCTTTGAAGGAAATGGATACTTAAAAAAAATTAGAGAGAAATTATGAATCCAATCCCTCCCCACACCCAGACTGGATTCCCTTGACTTGCATCTGAAAGAAAACATTGTCTTTCTGCAAGTAAGAATTGAATGTGTGCTACTTCCTTCCCATTCAATTTGAAATAGTAAATACAGGCTGTTGATTTGTTACTTTGGTATACCTTCATTTAGGTATAAATTTTTTTAGCTTCTTTGAAAACTAACTTTAACGCAGAGGCTTCCTTGAACGTTGTTGTTTTAAAATGACACAAGTTTCTTTGAAGATTTTTGCTGAGTTGTTTGGAACTTTTGAGCTTAATTTAAAAAAAGAGGCTGAAACTCTCTAGCAGTCATTTGTTTATTCTTTCTGTTTGGGAAATGCAGATGATTTAGTGTCTGTTGGAGGCTCTGTGTGTGCCAGGTTGTATGTATTAGGTTGACGCTTGTTACAGTGTGTTAAAAAGCCAGGTTGTATCTCTTTACCTCAGCTTCTAGAGTCAGCAAATTAATTATACTGCATGTCACACAGCGTATGGAAAATTTTAAGTGAAAGTGTATTTCAGATACAGAAAAAAGCCAAGCCAGTAACTGGAATCTGATTTACCATACGTTGACTGCAGCAAAGGAATTTATTAAGTCACTGTAGCAGGGTAGCCCAGCAACATCACACTTGTTTGACATTTTGGCCAAGGCTGACAGATGTTTTCAACTCGTTGTCAATCTCAAATATGTTTTAATGAGTTTCAAGTGGCCAGAGATCCCCGCTGCAGATGTCACTGTTACTGAAACCATGAAAAGAATCTCTGGGGCAATGATAGGATGGAAAATTCTTTTGTGTAAATGGTGTGTCAGAAAAAATGCTAACTAGTACCACGAGTGCTGTTCCAGAGGATAATCCTCACCTTTTCAATAAGCTGAGTTTGTACCAAATCAGCTGGGTTTATGGGAATACCCCAAATTATAGTAGCATTTGATTCTCGAAAATACAGGTGAAATTTCAGAAGAATTATTCAAGGTTTTCTTCTCATTCTTGTTTCTATGCTACTCAGAAAAAAAATCTGTGAAACAATCAATTTTCCTGCTTCCACATCTGTGTCTGGGTAGGAGTCAGATGAACAGAAGCATATGGACATAGAAACAATGGCAAATTTTTTATATTTTGCTGAGCGGAAATGATGTTGACCCTTCAATTGCAAGAGTATGGTAGAGTCAAAACAGATCAAGTGGAAAGCTGCTTTTTGTAGCACTGGTGTAGCTGGACAGGAGAGATGCACTGCAGAGCAGAGCAGTGGCATGACTGAAATACAGGGGGGTACCTAGGGTGGCAGTCCATTCCATTCCATTCCATTCCATTCCATTCCATTCCATTCCATTCCATTCCATTCCATTCCACTCCATTCCATTCCATTCCATTCCTCACTCTGATAAAGTTTATTAAATTCTCTGCCAGGCAAAAGACCAAACCAATGTAAAATGAGTTTTGGGCAACCTCAGTTTTGGTAGATTGTCATGAGTAAAGCAGACCTATGTAAAAATTGGGGGAGTGATTGATTGAGGTTTTTTTTTTACAGTGTTCTCTTACTTTTCCATCTGTCCAAATGAATATATTTTTCTGTTCTTCCTAGCTCTTTCTTCTTTTTTTGCACAACATATGCAGTGTTAGAAACCCAGTATGTAGTAGGATATATTTTGATATTTTCATGTATTAAAAATTGAATAAATTTGCAAGAAACCACTTAGTATGGTGAATGGATAAGTTCTTTTCATCTATCTAAAACAAGAGCATGTTTATCCCTGAGGAGAAGATAAATTTTGGACACAAATCATGATTATCTTCACTGGTCAGCTAGATGAGAGTATCATTATGTCATTTAACTAATTTGTTAACAGCCAGACTGAAATACCATTACATTTCCCATTGAAGTCCCAATATTTCAAGCCTAGTCATCTTGAACCAAAAAACATGTCCTGGAAATTCATCATTTAGAGGTCTATTAGTTTATCTGTCAATTACAGTAATACTTTTCTTCATGTATATGTAGTTTAGAAACAAAACCTTTGTTCAAATACAGCTCTGTCTGGACAGTTTCTTTCTTTTTCTTTTCGCAGTTTTTTTTGGTAGTATTTGGTTTTCTGTGTTTCTTTGTCACCTGAGCAACTCATGGAGGTGGTGAAAAACTTGTCATAATAGACAGAAGAAAATGTTTTGGAAGGATGAACCTGTAGGTTCTTTGTTAATGGTCTTTGTTGTCATACTGGTCAAAGTATCCTTTGTCAAATGGAGTTCAGTATTGACCGAGGTATGACATTCAGTTTATATAAGAATTGCTTGGAATTGAGCATGTTCCAAAACATCCTTTTAAGATGTAAATAACTCACTAACAGTGCTACCTGGAAGCTCTGCCTTCTCTAATAACTGTATAATGTCAGGGCAAGGAAGAGGGAATTTGTGGGAAGAGAAGATGGCCAAAGCATTTATAGGTTTTAAGGTAAAAAATCACGACAAATTTTATCTCTGATTTACCAAATAAACCAGTACCAAAATAAAATGGAGTTTTTGGGAATATTTTTACTAAAACTAAAACCACACAAACACACTTTTTGGAAAACAACTTGAGTAAATGTCTGGGATGTACCTAAAATTATAGTATATAGACACTCAGAAGGAAAGAAACATTCAGAAGAGATTTAGAATTCATCTCTCGTCTATCCAGGCTATCAAAGAGGACACAAATTTATCAAAGGGTTTATTTTAGTTTCTTAAATAACTAAACTGTGTAAATATAGAAGGATATAATTTAAGAAATTTCTGTGTTTATTATGAGGTGATTTAACTTCTATATTAGATATCATAATGTCACTGAAAATTGTTCCTTAAACCAAGATTTTTAGGAATATGGCCATTTGGCTGTTGTTTGTATCAAGCTTGTTTAAACTATGTAACTCATTTTTAGACTCTTCTTCTTCCATCATGTTATGTGAAGCACACCCTATTCATGGCTGGGGAACGAGAGAGTGAGAAGTACATGATGAGAGGTATTACATAAATCCGTGACACTTCCTTGCAGCCAGCTACAATGGAGAAAATAAACAAATGCTGAAGTGGTTGCAGCAGGTTTGGAGGTAGGAGGGCAAATGGGGAATTAAGTGCTTTTTCCAGAAATTTGCTGTTTGCAAATTTTGATATTCTACTGCACAGTAATTAGTTACACCATTGGTAGACAATAACAACCTATCAAAATCAAATAGACAATTTATTGCTTTACTTTATCTTCGGCCCAAAGAAGAGAGGACAAATTTTCAATCTTTTAAATGTGTTTCATTGCTCTGCTTGCCTGTTGAGATTCTGTTAAGTTGTCTGGAGGCTTGCATAAAAAAAAGCCAAGTTGCTTTTTCACCACCATAATTCAAGAACAGTATATTCTGACTCAGTTGCTGTGAAAGCATATCTCTGAGAAATTCAGCATTAGAAATCTGGGTTCACATTTTCACTGGAATAAACCACACTTTGTGCTTCAGCTTATAAGAAGAAAACCCAAGCATTTTCTTGAGAAGGCCCTGGTGCTTTTGAAGCATGTGCTGATTAGTAGTGGTGTGTCACCAGCTGGAGCTACTTGAACTAGAGAGCACTTTTTATTTTTCCACTCTCCTTTGGTAATTCGCAAGTATATTTTCTGCGTATAATCAATGACTTTTATGTTCTGAGTAATATTTTTAAGCAAGAAGAAATATTATAGCAGCTAGAGAAGATATTGATTTTAAATAGAAAATACCCTTTCCAAATGCCACTCTAGATGACTGAAATAAAAAGAATATCTGTGACATCATTAATATGGCCAATAGACCTGTCACTTGGTAAAATAATGAACATGAGTAAATGCAGTTCTTAATTAATCTTCTGTATGAACCATGGCACACAGAAAAGGGTAAGATCAAAGGAGGCGTCACGTACAAAGACCAATCTCTTGAGCTAGTAAGTGGAAAAATCCCGACTCGATATTGCATAACAGAGCATCAGATGTTCGGTTTTGTTTTAGGAAGAAAATTGGAATGGCAAATACAACTTTTACTATCCTGAAGGCTGACAGGTAGTTAACGTCCCATGGATAAATATGGGCTGTTGCTGTACAGTTCTAGTACATCACAGCTGATGTTATTTCAGTCTATCCACCACGGTCTTTCTGAGCACCGTAACCTGTATTTCCAGTGATCCTTTTCAAGAATACATTCCTTTAGCTACTAATGGAAATACAGGATGGCGAGTAATGAGAGCAAAGTTTTGGAGGTCCTGTGTCCAGCTGAGAGCCTGCTCAGTTTAGTAGGGGTCAAGAAGGAGCCAACACTGTTCTGGTTACATTTTCTTTTTTTTTTGTCATAAGTGCTATCTGGCTGTAATGTATATTTTTCATCATCCAAAAGAACTAAACAGAATTTTTTCTGTTTATAAACTTTGCTTTGTGAAAGCTCTGGCAAAAGGAAGAGGAATGAAAGATTTCAATTTTTTTTTTTCTGGTATATGGCAAGTTTAGAAATATCTTTGCATTCTTGAGGAAAACGTTACTTTCTAAACTGATGGACCAGCAGTTTCTAGACTAATAATGTGAATTTGTCCAGTGACAGTCTTATTGTTCTTACAAATTCCAAAAATCTCAGAGGAAGGGTCTTGAAAATAATGAGGGATCTCACTCCTTGAGAATTACGAAACTCAACATCTAGATTTTAAGTAGAGGCCTTCAAATCAGCTTACCAACAAAAACACTGAAGTGATAGCTTAGCACTCTACCACGTCCACAGCCTGGTTGCTGCATTTTGAAGTGCTTCAAGCATAAATGTCATATCTCCCATTCCATTCCCAAGTGTACACCCCATAGCTGAATATAGAAACTATGAACATCATAGGAAGAGCTGGTGAATGCACAATCCCCCCATTCTCTCTAAAAGATGCTTCTGTAAGATTTTAGGGTTGTCATAAATTATTTTCTCTGTAGCCCCAACCCTCTATTTAAAAATTGCTTCTGCCTAAATTTTATAGGAAGGAGATCCATGAGAACTGGCCTGATTTCTCTCTCTGCAGGTGGCCCTGTGCTCCTGCTGAATATTTTATGAGTGATAAATGGGAAAAGAAATACACTAAGGATGTACAGTGAAGGAGCTGCCACATCAGCCTCTGTCCATTCAGGGGTACTCCTCTGAAAAAAATGTAAAATATAAACTGCAGCCTAGTGACAGGTATCATTATAAATTTTAACCTGTGATGTGTAACTGAATTTCACAAAAAGAAATCTGTCTCTATGTCAGTGATCTTCTGCGTGAAAAGCAAAGGTGGAATTTTTAGTTAGCAATGTCTGCACAGCTGGAACCAGATGATTGACAAGGGAAGATGGAGCATGCATGACCAATGATGTTGTTTTGTTATCTGTAAATGTTAATAAATCTCTTGTAACTCCTGAGCAACTCCTCTGTTTGCTTTTGAGCAGCTTCAGGGTGCCTGCTCCTGTGCTTGGCAAAGATCTTGTCCTCTAATCACATGAACGTTTCTGGTTTAGTTTTATTTCTGTCCTGAATCTGAGGCTGGTTTCTAAGAAGCCATGACCTGCTGCAGATGAGGTGGGTATCTCATTAGAACGCCGTTTCTTTTTCCCACGAGTGGCTCTGTGCTCTAGGAAAACGACACAGGTGCCACTTACGATGGAATGTGTTTAACCTTAATTTGAAGACTTTGTTGGTCTAGAATTTACGTAGTATATCAACAGAGGAAGATAGGCCCCCAGATATTTAAGAGACTCAAAATATTAAGACGTAAGGAAGTGAAATCTCCTGCCTTTCTGCTTCGGCTCTCAGTATTAGGGCCTTTGGAATGAAGTTAAAGTAACTCAGTAGAGTAAAACTGGCTCATGACATTTCTTTGGACTTTGTTTGAAGCAGAAGGCTGATGAGCATTCAAATATGTGACCATTTTGGATATGCAAGTTTTAGAGCAAAGAATTAATGATGTTTTATAACCTCAGTGGAAAGAAGCTTCAGTAGGCTGTGTTGAAAAACCCTCTTTTGATATTTGAAAATGGAACAGCCGAAGAAAGATTTTAAAAAAAAAAATGCTACAGGCTTCATCTTGCAAGCTTTCATAAAAAGGTGAGATGAAAGAGAGCAGATGGATTTATCTTTTTGCTTAGCAGCAAAACTACGAATCATATTCATATAAACAGATCTCTCAGCCAAATATAGCTTGACAGTAATTCTATAAGATTTATCAAGTCAAGGGAAGTGATTAGGCCTGATGTCAAGAAATAATATGAAAATAGGATATCTCATGTGATTTCAATATTTCAGACTTGAGTCCATTAAATACAACTTTTTGATGAAAATGCTATCCTGTGCTGCAAAAATTTTCATCTTCATATGTTCTTCACACCGCTGCAAAATTCTTATACCATTCAAATTCTCATTTTCAGTAATTTTAAATATTACTGAAATAATTTTCACAACACACATAATATTGTGACTTTGAATTTTTATTTAATGGTCAAGGTGAATTTTAAGCTTTTAAGAGAGTTTTCTTGGATACAAATCCAAAAAGGTCTGTCTTACACATTAAGGCCATGTATGCAATACTCTCTTGAAATGCAAAACTTCAGACAAAACCCATGGTGTAAGATAGTAAATAAGATTCATCGCAGTCTTGCTTTTGTCTTTCTGTAACATCCAAAAGTAGGCCTGCAATGCCATAAAAAAATTGAAGCATTTCCTATTTCATCAAGGCTCTCAGATTTAATTCATTCTGATGAAATCTACCTAAGCCTCTAAAATGGTAAATTTCTATTTATTGAGTTCTACAAACCATCTATTTAAATGGGGCTAGGTTCCCATGCACGGTGTCATACAAGCTTCTAACTCTCATTGACTCAGTAGGAATCAGATGCCTAAAATGCTTTGGTACGTTTGACTTCTTTTACAGATTTCATTACACATACAATTCAGGACTTATTATTTACCTAAGTCCTGTTTTTTGTGAGTGATTTAAAACCAGTTTGAATGAAAAGACAATAATAAACTTGCCTTCTCAAAATCACATATATACCTAAATCCTGTTGATTTTACTGGAAGTTGGGTAGGTAATGCCTTCTGGATGTGATTACTTTTAGATTTTTCACTTCAGTTACCAGCATATATTAAATAACGGATGTGTGGAAGAGTTGTATTGCTTTGTTTACTTGTACTGTATTATCTCTTGTGCTATTTAAAGCACAGTGTAGTTTTTTGGAAACCTTTACATGGTTTGTGTAATGTTTGATTCAGCTGTCAAAAGCCTCCTAAAGGCTTAATTGATAGCCCAAACCACAGCACTAGAAGAGGAGGGCCTTGCTGATGAGCCTGGAAGATCAGGCCTGAACACTCAGCGTGCAGTGCTAGGGAAGGTGTGCTGCAAAATCTCATTTACAAAAACACAACAGGTGAGGACTGCTTATGCACAAGAAGAGTACTGGACATGCCTGGGAAAAAACTGGCACAAAAATCTACAGAAATCTACTTCAACTATTGTTATTGAAGTGCACAAACTCTGCAAACTGAGTGCCCAGTTGTAGGAGCCCTAACAAACTTTTTTAAAGGTAGAGTTTAACTGATATTACAATAACAAGTCATGTTTGTTCAACTTGAAGCTGATGACTGTGATTTAGCAGGAAATCTGGCAGATTTTTTCTAATGACATTGATCTCAGGCAGAGTAATCTCTGTCCTAGTTATACTGAAGAATAAAAATCACAAATTTTTATAAAGAGTATGAAATCTGTGAGAACATGAATAGAATTAGTGATGCTAGGAGTGTCTTTAGGGAGAGAATGATTAATTGCAATCCTTCTCAGTGACCTCTTTCCCCACGGAAAAACTGTTATTAAGATTAGATTGTTGTGGTCCAGGAATGGTATTCCCCAGTTTAGTGTCCCCAGTGAAACCCTCCATGGTTTCACAGCCACTGAAACCATGTGCTGCTCAGTCATTCCCCCTCTCCAGAAAATTATGTGAGGTGGTATAGAATAAACTCTGGATCCTATCCATGCCCTCTCTTGACTACTGCTGTCCTGGCTAGAACCAGGACAGAGATACAAGCAAATTTCTCTGAGCAGGTTTCCAAACCACACTCTCAGGCTCTCAGGGGGATGGTATTTTTCAAAGCAGGTGTCTCAAGTTATATTCCTAATCCTTAACTAGAGTTCTGAATGAACCATATAGATATGCTTCAATTTGAATCTTACAAAATTTCCCAAAAAAGTTTATTTCAGACAAAATACGGCAGACATGGGTGAGCTTTTGTTTTTCTGGGGCATATTATAGAATATTTACTATTAGATATTGTCTGATAATTGATGGCTTGGCTGATACAGAGAGAAAAAAGTGGCGGGAAAAACTCCCTGAGAACTTGAACTACATAGATAACAAATGTTTTATTTATGTTATGATCCAGTTACTAAAATTCTTACAGTAACACCTCTGCCCAAATTAAGGTGCAAATGAGGCAAAATGACAAAATCGGCAGGTTTTTATTTAACAGAAAATTGTGCAGTAAAGAGAGAGAGAAACAGGGAATAAGAGTACGAAGGGATATAGTTGCCACCTGTTGGAACCCCCGACTTGATGCAATTTTGATGTCTGCTAGTCAGTGTCTCAACCCACCAGAGGTGAGGAAAGCCACCAAAACACCAAATTTCCATGGGTTATGTTTGCTCAGGTTCAGGAGGGAACACCCAAGTACCTCCCTGGGGTGGGGAGTTCCTCACTGACTGATGTAATGCTGTGAATCAGGAGACACTTCAGGAATATTTGATGGTCCGTGACACCTCCTAAGACACCACAGCTGCCTTTCAGGTCAGCAGTTGAGTCAATTATGTCCTATCAGCAGATATTAATGACTCCAAATATTTCTCACAGGAAGCCTCAATGCTTTCTATGTTTTGTACCCAGGAGTGAGGTGATTCCTTGATCATCTGCTTGAAGATATCTGGGTTTTTGTTGGTTTCTGATGTTTTGGAAAGACTAGGATAAAATCATTATGTTAATTGTTAATGATGTCTTGAGTGAGGACGGAGCCTTTCAACCAAGACTGGGAATATTTGAACACAAATTTACCCAGTTACTCAGTGACACAGTCTTCTTGCTTTGTGGTGTAGGTATAAAAGTACTTGAAAAACTAATGCTGCTTTTTTCTTAAGTACCTTCAATAGTACTTAGGAATGTAGGAGAAAAGATTTGTCGTTTTCAGAAGGCTTGAAATGTAAATGAGTGACAAACGATCTCAGTAGAGTTTATAAAGGAATAATTAATGGTGCAATATGCTGAAATGAATATGCGTGTCAGGCTGCAAATGCACTCATGGAACTATCTTTTATCTTCAGGAATGTCTTTCGTGGTGTTCTGAATATGGATGATGAGTACTTAGATCAATCTATTTTGTTGAAATTTTAACTGTGCTTTTATTTTCTTTTTTTCTTTTTTTTTTTTTAAATATGCGGTATAATCACAAAATTAATTTCCCTTCTAAGAGAATTCTTACGAATCTCATTTTTACACATGCCAAAATAATTTTCTGGAGATCAAAGACTGTGATCATTAGTGAAAATCTTTAGGGCTTTGTGAATTCCAGATCATGCAAACAGTAAATGAGGAGTGTTGGTATTTGTTGGCGAATTCTTGGCATTACAATATGTTGTCCCAGACTTACACTGCTATAGATGTCTCCTGAATTGTAAATTACCAATTTGATGTAATAATAATACCTAGCAGCAGATGTCAAAGACAAACAGTTGTGCTGATAAAAAATCTTTCTTTGCATATCGATCACTTAGAAGCCACTAAGTAACAAAACTGCTAATAATTAATTTTCTCTCTACGATATAGAAACCAGATTTTGAGTATCTGTTTTGCAGCATGGTGACTTTGCAATACCAGCAAGTGGGTTACCTACCTTTGCTTTTTTCCTATTCTTTTTTTTTTATGCTTGTGCTATTCTTTCCAGTTGTCATAGAGGAACGTGTTCCTCTTTTTACATCCCCTGCAGTAATCTGTTAATAACAAAACCAAAAAGTAGGCCTGCCATTGGTTTACTGTGTTGTGTGAAAGTAGTTGTTGACAGCATACATATCTGCTGCCTAAAATGTCATTTTTTGGCAGTCTGACAGGACTTTAATTCTTGTCTCCTTAAGCAGTACTGATGTCCTCTGTGCACTACAGAAACATTAGACATCAGCCAAGTTTTGAATACTTACAATATGGTTGTTTAACATGCCCATGGTGTCCTTTGTCAGCTATTTATTTAATTTTGGGATTTTAATTTTAATTTAATTTTAATGCTGCTTAAGAGCATTTTCTGTACTCCTACTAGCAAAATCATTATCCACAGCTTGGTTAACATACATCTTGCTATGGAAGGTACCATCAAAAATCTGGTCTTTCAAGAGTTTCTGGTGATAGTCAGAAACTAATTCATGTGACAGAGAAATTTGCTGGTGTAGCAACGTGTTGGTCTGTCAAGATGGTTTTTGCTGTCAAGCTTTACTCACAATAAATATATCTATAAATGCCCTTTCTATTAATTTATAAATTCACCTTCTATTTACATTTCCTATTTACTAACAGAGATTGAAAAGAAGCTAAAAAGAAATAGTTGGTTTTTTGCATTTACTTACTTCCCTTTATAGTTCTGCTCTTTAATTTGTATCTGTTCATGAAGCTTCATAGCTTCCCAATGTTTACTTGAGAGAGAGCGACATATTGATCTATGGTATTTTTGTAAAGCTACCTTTTCTGCTATGCTTTCTTTTTGCTCTTTAAAAACTGTACGTTTTGGTCTCACCTTGACTCTAGGTGTGCTGAGAGGACATAGATCCAGCAGGGTAGAATGAAAAATGTCTGTTAATTTCTGAGTGAATGCCATGTACTTAAGTTGTTGTTTTGTTCTTGCCTAGGTGATTTGGCGTGTTGGACAAAAACTTTGACAAAATGTATGTGACATCACAGCAGTCAACAATATTATGAAAATTCATCAGGTCTAGTTAACAGGTCTGTTTCTTTAAAGTCACTTTTTGGTTTTCATTGATTTATTATAACATGTGCAGAAGAAAAGGGAGAAAAAACATCTAATCTAATCTAATGTGGCAAGACCCTTTTGGAAAAGAGTGAAACTGATTTATTTAGCATAAAGGAAATGTAGCTCTGGAGAGACTTTTACATACGGTAGTAGCTTGAATGGGACTAGTTTTGCTGCTACTTTAGCATCTCTGTTGAAGTATAAGGCAGCTTTAAAAATAAAGAAACCTCAATTTTTTTCTCAGTGGAAATCAGTATGTTGAAAGTAGATGACAATGTAATCTGAAGACTGACAGATATTTTGGCTTGGTGGAGATCTTTAGAGCGAGGAAGTGCAAGAACTTAAGAAGCCAGAGTGTCTCCCTCCTCACATGGCATTATGAAAGAAAGGAGGATAATTTTGAAGTGGCCTACAGTAGTAATTGTATGATATATCTCAACAGATTGAGATGTCATGTAGCAGCTCTGCTGAATTTAAATTGCTGGTATTGCGTGCAAGGTTTTGCCTTTTCTTGGAGCATGAAGAGTGAAAATGAGATGGGTAGGTGTCTAAATCACATAAATGACTATTTTGTATGTCACTGTTGCAGATAAAAGTCAGTAACAGTAAATAAAATAAATGACCTAAAATACACTTTTAAATCAAATAACTTGCTGGTTTTTTATCTCTACTGATGACAGTTTATTAAAAGAACTAAAATAACAACATGCAGCTACTTATTGAAGCGTATTTTCACAGCAGTACAATAGGGAATGCTTTACCTTTTTCCCTTCACTGCTACAGAATTTAAAACATTGCTCAGTATCCTTTACTTTGGGAATTTTAGCCCATGGAGTCTTAAGCATTTGAGGAACTGAGGGGTACCTGGAAACTGTAACCAGAGAAATGACAGCTGACAAAAGAAAGTGTCCAGCTGCAAGAATTTCTCTTTAAAAAAATAAAGGTCTTTGTGTGCTGCTGCTCCTCAAAGATATGGTTCCATGTCCCTTAAATAGGATTTTTTTGACGAGATATTTTCTTGTCAGGTGTGGACTAGCCAGAGAAATTAAGCTGTATTCACACTTCTGACCTTGTATCTGCTGTTTAACGGGGGCAAGTTAAATCAAAAGTTTACACTTCTTGCAAAGTTTTTAAAAGTTGGAGAAGTAGTGAAGTGCAAATATTTTATTTTCAGTGCTTAACATATCCATCTGTACTAACTGATGCAGTGAAGCAAATGCTTTTTAGTATCCTTTAGAGATGCAGGCCCAGAGTGTTTGCTCTTTATCACTATTTTGATCCCTGCTGATCTCCTTTCCCACGTACACTTCCTTTTAATAATACATTAAGACTTCACAGCCAAGAGAACTATTTGGGAGTTTTTGACTGAATGCTCTCTATCACAATACAAATTTATGAAACTCAGCTCTGTAAATGCTCTTTTTAAAAATTAAGAATTTGACATTTATGGTTGGAAGGAAAGGTCTGTTCTAGAAAAGCTACATCATTTTGTGTCTTATGCCTGCATATGGCAACGTGCCTTTGCTCAAGGAAAAGACTCCTTATGAGGCCATGTTTTTAAATTCGCATTAGTTTGGTTGTTTGGCAATGGCTCTGAGTAGCTGTACCTTGAATTTGTGCGGCTGGTGTCTCTCTGTTTATTGTTTTGCATGAACATGTTTTGATGAAGAGAATAGTTTGACTGAACTTTGATTAAAGACTATTTCCATTTTTGCTGAGTTAGTTGCTTGGCAAAATGTCAGCATGAAAGCAGCAGTTTAGGCATATAAAATAACGCATTTTACGGCAGTGGTGTACAGTGGGTCACATTTAGCAATGGCTTAGCTCTAATTGATTGTCTGGAAGTACATTTCGGTTTAAGTTGGCTCATTATTTTAAGCTAAACCTGTGTTATTTGCATAGAGAGCATGGTTAGGGTTTGGGGGCATGTAACTGCTGGATCACAGTTAATGAATGATATAGAATGAGGTTCAGTTACCAAGATTTTAAATTTTTTTAATTCTTCCCTGAGGGATTATTTGCTAACTGTGTTGGAGCTTTAAAGCCCAACTCTTTTATTTGAAAATCCTGGGCATCCCAATAGTGTTCAGATTGCATTGTATCAATATTTCTTTAGTTTCAGGAGATGGCTTTGGTACAGTCCCTAAAATTTAACTATGATCCCTGTGGGAAAACATATAGAGAGAAATGTTTGGGAATCAATAGTACAGTTTTATGATTCCTTCTCAAGTAATAAAGTGATTAAAAGCATGGTGTAAAAGACTCTAGTTACTCTGTGACTGTTATCAGCATTATGTAAAGATATTTAATTTAGAAGTAAGTGGTATCGTTATACAAAATGAGAAGGATTAAGTGTTTGTACAGCTACTGTGTTATGTTTTTGGTGTTCATTCCCATTATCACTAATTAATTATCAATTGTTTCATTTTAGATGACAATATATCTGTGTTTATAGCTTTAAATGATATGTTCTTTGAAAAATTGTAATTTAAAGTATTGCTAATATTTTCATCAGGGCCACCAAAATCATGTTACAGATAAATAACACTTAAGAGACTTTTTTTTTGGTGGGCTTTAATTGTTTTGAAATTGGTCAGAGTTTTATCAATAAACATGTATTGATAACGTAACAGTTCTGTACACTACTGTGGTGATGGGTGAGGAAATACAACTGCCTGTCACCCTGCAAGTGTTCTGCTGCCTCGAGCTGGGACATTTCATGTGCTGCTCTCTCTATTGAAATAAATTCTTTCTCTGGCTAATGGTCCCTGCGTATTTGAGCAGAACAAAAAAATAAGCAATAATGATGTAATGAGGTTTAATGGCACGGATAAGGTCTGAGAAGGCCTTGCAAATGTGCATGCTAACCAAGCATTTAGCATAAAGAGAGGAGCGCCTTTACACAGTGCACAGAATTCTGGGGAGTAATAGAAGTACAAGTTTAATAGACTCCTAATTAACTTTGCTTGTGTGTAGTATTTATGGCTGTTTGTCACTTCTGTATTTACGTGACTTGATAGTATTGAAGCCAGATTTTGTAAAAGATGATAGACTAAATTTTTTTTCTGGTAATTGCCCTTAATACTTTAATAAATAGAAAATGCAATGGGGTAGCACCAACCATTTCATTGATGTATTTTGATTTAAGAGAGACAAATTACCAAATGCACAGTTAATGATAATTGACAAAAACCTAAATAAAAGAGTGAGACAAACCCTTTCCTCTTGAAATAATGGAAAAAGGCCAGTGGAATTCCTGGGACGGGATGTTACCGTAGGTGTACAGGTTATCTTTCAAAAGTCCATCTTTTACAGATCTAGACTAGAAGCACAAAGCTTAAATTTTTTGATGTTTTCTCTCTGGAAGTTCTTGGTGTGTCTCTGTGCAAGCTCTGAGTTTATTCAATAGTTCATTTGTGAAAGAGTTTTGAATGAGAAGATTAATTTAAATTAATTTTAATTGTAAAACAAAATGTAGTCTTCTATAGACCTGATCCTGCTAGGGTATCTATTCTCTGTTCTGCAGCTGATATTCATGTGGCAATGGAGTATTTGGTGTCAGAGATTATTACTTTGTTTTCATATTTCAGCCAGATTTTACTAATGGCTTCTGAACTCACTGAATGTTGGGATAGCTGCTTTTGCTTCCCTTAAAAAACTATGCAAAAAATTAACAAAAATTTAACCTCCAGATAAGCTATGTCTAATCTGGCAGAAAAATTCCTTCTTTGTTCTCTTGTGTTCTTCCAGCCTTCCCCTGCCCTTCCCTTCCTTCCCAAAACCTGATGTGTGTATCAAGATATCCAAAACACTCTTCTACATGTCTCAAGGAAAAAGAGAGCAGTTATGCAAAATAGGCTGGGAACCAGTAGGTTTCTCCTGCCTTTCTTTTTTCTTTGTTTCCTTATGAAGCAAAAAGTTTAATTTTCTGTAGAGTGACTAAAAAACTACTTCACAAGTAATTCTCAAAGGCACTAGGTATTATCTTAGATAAATGGCCTGATAGACCTGAGAAAGCTGTCTTGCTTTGAGACAAGGTTTATAACTAGGTGAAACTGGGAAGCTCTTTGTCTTTTTTCTTTTTTTTTTCGTCCTGAAACAGCTTCTGGGCTTTTAATGCCATTTTTGGGGGACTGACTTATACTCTTGCCTTGTTATTGTGTGTAAAGATTTTTCTCTTCTCCAGAGCATGAGGAGTATTTTTGTAGGCATTTCTCATGCATGAGAAGCTTCTTTGTGAATGACTATTGAATTAAAATATGTCTCTTTTCTGTGCTGTTCTAAAATTTCACTGTTACTGCACTTCTTATCGTGTATTATGATAATGATGCTTTACACTCTTTTCAGTGGAACTACTTCAGATAAGCTTCTTATAACTAAGAGTCAGGGTCTTAGTGTTTATTTTTCTTTTGCTCAATTATCAGATGTAGCGTATTATTTTATTTTTTTGCAGAGAGCTTAGAAGAGCAGTGTTGCTAGGACAGTCACAATTTGGAAAGTGTCTAAGATGTCAAGCTCGGGTCTAAATTGTACAGATCCATTTTTTTCGAGTTATGTCTTTGTTACTTGTCCATGGGGATGTGATAATTGTGTAGTGTCCTCCAAACCATCATGAAAATAAAACATTGGCATAACTAGCATGAAAATCCATGAGACTGGAACTTTGAATAATTCACCAAATAATGCTCTTTCCGCAACCAAAAACTTCCAAGTCTTTGTGCAAGCCAGTCAAATTGCACTGGAGTTCAGAACTGGTGAAGAAAAGAACAAATTCCAATGCCATTGTGGTTGAGAGTGGAACTTCCCTGGACCAGAGTGCCTACAGACTTGCTCAGCATTTATAGAATGAGTAAGAATCCTCTCTTGTGGTTTTCTTACAGAACAACTGAAAATTTCATAATGAAATATTCAATTCTCAGAAACATTAACTAATGAAGTGAAACCCAATGCCTGTGGCTAGTTCTTGGCTCTGTTAGGTTGATACAAATCATTCAAAATGTTGGCAACATCAAGAAGTCCTGGCTTTTTGAAATTTCTACTTGAAAATATTGATTGGTGGAAGGAGAAGAGAAAAAGTTTGTCAGGTGTTCTGTGGATTCTGCTTATCAGGTTCAGTGCAATCATCTATTTTCTTTTTCTCCTATGTCCTGTCATCCGAGTTCTTCACCATCCACTGGCTCTAGAGTTAAACTATGTGCTTTTGAGCTATGCTTTTTGTTGCAGCTGTTCTATGCTGCATAGAGTGGGAATTAAGCCCATAGGTGTTACCGAAACAAAACCAGATAACAAGGATAGGGGAGGGGAAAAAAACCCCCTCATATTTCATGCAGTAGTGCTTTGGAGTTGATACATGAAAGTGAGCTGCTCCCATGTTCTGATTGAATGATTGGCAAATTATAATTAAAAAAATAAAAAATTGAAGCAGCTTCAGGAAACCTATACATCCTTGTAAGGAGAAAAGCAATACAAAAGCATGGAGCGTCTTTTATGCCAGATAGTTTAGTGTCTAAGCATTTAAAGGTCAAAAAGGTAAGACAAATTGTATGAAGCAAGGGAATTTGTTTATTTCAATCATGTTTGACTGTCAGAGTTCTTTAAATCCTTTATCCTACTCAAAATATATAATCATTTGTTTTCTAGCTTAGGGAACACGTCAAATCATGAGAGCTTATTGTAATTTTTAATAATTTGTAGCTCATTTAGCTATAGTATAATTAAAAATGGTGTTTGAACTCTCTTTCTTATGCTCTTGGTAAGGACATGAATTTGGAGCAAAATTTGCATAATAACATTTGCTTTTGTCGATGTTTGGAGCAGTAATATAATTAAAAAGGTGAAAGGCTTAAGAGATGAAGGTTCATAATGTACTTATTAAAACTCTGATTAAAATAAAATGTCTGGGAAAAAAGGATTAACCAGCTTTGGTGTTTCATTTTTGATTTTTCTCATTATGTGTACAGTAGCAGATGACTCAACAGTGCTGTAAGAGAAAAAGCACTATAAGCTACTGCTGCTTGGGCAAACCTATTCAACTGGAGTTTTTAACAGCTGTTCCCAAGCTTCATTAAGGCTCATTATAAGTTGTCATGTAGCAGAGAACTTATATTTTCGGATGATCTGTGCACAGCAGTAAAGATAAAAGTCTATCTTAAGGCTGCACTAAACAGAACAGAAGATGGTACATATTAAAAATAGATTACTGAAATTCCCTAATTAGCTGGCACAGCCCTATAAAAGCAAAGCACAATCCGTGAGTTTTAAAGAGGGATGGGGAGGAATGGCTCATCTGTGGATGGACTCTCAGGCTTGAGTCTGATAAACTCATTAATAAATATTATTTATCAATTATCCTTTAATAATATCTGCATCCTTAATCACATGTTCATGTGCTTTTATTTCCCCAAAAATCTAATGCCTAGCTGGTCTGTTAAGAATTGTTGTCACATCTGTCTTATCTGACAGCAGAAAGGGAAAAGGTAATTGCAGTCTAGTTTTTGATTGAAATTGTGAAAAATATGATTCTAAAGTGACACATTCCATGATTTTAAGTGCTGATTATTAGCAGGGCTTCGAATGTGAATACATCTGACTTTTGGAGAGGGTGGAGTGGGGAGGGACAGTGACAATAACACAGTTCTCCATTTTGCAGCATTACAACTGGGTTTCCATGTGTCATTTAGCCTCCAATAAATAACTAACATTTGTCCCTCCTGTATTTTGAATGATGGGAGATGTAGACCTTTTGAAGACAGTGAATATGTATTCCACAAAAAGCTAAGAGGGGAAATGTGGCAAGATCAACAAAATTACTCCTCTTGAAGAAAAATGATGTGAGAGGAGACTCAGTAATACTCTAGTTATTTCAACCTGCCTCCCTTCCTTGATGGTGTTCTGGAACATGAGCATGATACCAGTCATTTGCTAAAATGTGTGAAATCCTAATTCTTTTCTGAATATACTGTCAGCAAGTGAAAGGGCAGGGGGTGAATGAGACAGAGAGTCACAGGACAAATTTCTCTCCAGTGGGTGTCCCTCATTCTGAAAGGATTGAGCAGGATCACACAAAAATGGACCTGTAACTTCAATTTTTGCAAATGATTCTGCAAGTCTAGCTGGAAGTCTGATCCCTCAGTATTTTGATATTTATCCAGAGATGCACTATTTTTTTCAGTCTTTTTTTTTGGTGTTAAAAAAAAAATCCTAGCAATATTTTACTCCATAAGAAGAATATCTACAGTTTTTTTATGAATTTATGGTAATAAAAAGAAACATTCCGGATAAAATGAATCTGCTGCTGATGGTCTGTGACACAAGCATCATGGTAGCAAGAGCCTAAAAATAAGTATTTCCAGTCCTGCTAGTATTCTGCCTGTAATGCAGCAACGCTTACGTTCAGAGTTGAATTCTGATGGGAATTTCTGTTAATATTCATCTTCATAAAACAACTCTTCCTCTTGTTGCAGGTGTTTGGTTTTGAATTTTGCAGGTATTTTCTAATCTCAGTACTCTCAGTGCCCTTAATTTTTAATGGATATTATGCTATACGTAGTTTCATAAGATCTGTTCATTTCATTAAACCGGTATGTTATCTAGTATAATAAATAGGTTGTTCTCACTAAGGAGAGAGGCAGAATGATGTCTTTGAGGGCAATTCTGAGATGTATCATAGTGCCTTCTGACAATGAAGACTATTAGAAACCAAAGCTACCAGTGTCAGCTTCCTCTGCATAAAAATTTACCCCAAATTGTAGTATTCGGTGAGTCAAGTGGTGGAAAAAATCATGACGTATTGTTTTCTTTCTGTAAAACTAAAGCTGGAGGCAAACAGGTTCCTTTCTTTTTGGAAAAGATGCGTGGTGTAAAGTCTCTCTCAGTGAGAAAAATACCAGAAGCAGATAGAGGTGCTGAAACAGCAACCTGACAGCTGAGGAGCGCATAGGGATGCAAGGTGCAAAACCTGAACGTGCTCTGTGGAGAGGGCCTGAAAAGGTCTGGAGGAGAGGAGTAGAAGTTTCCAGCAGGAAGCTACAAGGACACAGAGAATAAGAAACCACCAAGTCAGAGGAAGGGCAATATATAAATACCATCAAGGAAACTTTTATCAAAGATTACATGAGATGGGAAAGGCTGGAAGGGAGAAAATATGAGAGAAGAGACAAAGACAAAACAAATATTTTGTTGTTCTTGAAAATACGTTCAGACAGAATTTGCTTCATTTATAAAGAATCTTCTCCAGGCAGTTAATTAGCTTTGTCAGTCAGCTGTCGTAAACCAGATTATTGAACTGTTTCATATTTGAAATTCTTTAAACTAACATCTTGACATTGCCAGTAGGTGCGTTAATAATCTGAAGACATGAGAAGAATTTATTAGCTTTGGTGTGCCTGTCTGTGAAATGTAGTAGAGAGTTAACTTCATATTATCCAAACACAACTTGAGATTTCTCCTGAAAGGTTCTGATTGCATTTTGAAAATGCTATTAACTTACTTTGAGGCAGCAAATGCAGTATGGTCGTGTGGGAGCCTCTGTGTACATAATAATGCATCCTAGTGGAGCAAATAGCAGCTTCATGAGTGCCACACTGCTAAAGAGAAGTATGAAAAAGGGAAAGAATTTGTATTATTATTTTCAGCTAGCAAATCCTAGCATTCTCTGAAATGATTTGAGGGCAATCTTAAGCTGTTTAGATTGATGTCTAAATGGTGAATTGGGCTGAAAATCTGTTGTAAATGGTCACGCATGTTTATCTGCTTGGCATGGTGGGTTTTTTCCTCCCAAAGTCTTTATTCACAATAGCCCTGTTTATTTTAGCAATACATATTTTTTACAGGAATATCTCTGTGTGTGTGTGTGTGTGCATTATTTGCTGTATAAATTAAGTGCTTTTTTCCTGCACTAAACTAATCAGCATGTAATCATTATTTTTCATTTTAAACATTCTCATCACCATGTACATTTCTAGTAATAAAACAACCTATCATATGTCTAACATGAAGCGTCCATGCCATCCAAGTTGAACTTTTAGTTTTTTCGTTACTTAGAAAGCATCCTATCCCATTCCTTTTCTGACTACTGACTTAGTCTTCTTGACAGGCTGGTTCCTGTTTCCTGTGCTTACTGCCGACTGCTTTGGCCTTTAGTGTCTTTCCTAAATTAGTCCTTTAAAAAAAAAAATTTACTTCCATTTACTGCGTTTTATTCCATTCCGTTCACACACTCATATTGTTAAAGTCTTGTCTCATCTGTCTTCTAAATCTTACTAATTCCTCTATTCTGCTGATTTCTTCATGAGAAAAACCATCCTAAAGAGATCTTGTGGTCCAGAGGATGCAAAACACATGGAAACTCTGCTTAGATCCTGTAACTTGTAGAGCATACCTACAACGGCCTCATTTTTCAGGGAATTTAACTTAAATAATGAGATTAGCTCAGATCACGCTGTAGCATGCACAAAGTAATGTTTTTATGAAGACTTATGGGTTGCCTAAATTCACATTTCTCAACCTGCTGACCATGCAGGGTCTGTGACACAGATTTTCTCCATTCTCATCTAACGGAATCCTCTCTTGTATTTCCAGTGAAATATTTTGTCATACTTTAACCAGTTTTATAATGTCTGATTCTTGAAGAGTAACGATATAAAAATGTTTTGAAGTTTTCCTTTTATGATCTCTAACTTTGCCTGGCAGATGGTAGTATTGCCTGTAGATCATTCTTTACAAAGCAAGTAGTGCATAGCTCTGCCAGCTTTATCACACTATACTTCACACACATCTCTGGCCAGCTTCGTATGGCCACTTATAATTAATAGTCTCAAAGTCTCAGCTGTGCATCTAACGTCCCAGACTTTAATCTCTCTTATCATCCATCTTACCTCTACTTATCTTGCATGAGTAGCCTACTCCTGTGAAGTATAAATTAACCTCCAATTTTCACTTTTTTATCCCCTTTTGACAAGCCACTTATCTTCTATCTTTCGGTTTTTGGTTTTTTATGAGAATTTTTGTAAAAATTCCTTGTCCTCCTCCCAAGTTGTTCTCTACACATATCTGTCTTGTGTCTTGCCTGCACACCTCATTAGCTTTTGGACTTTGATCAAAGATCTGCTCAGTTCATAGTTGTCATTATAATCATCATTATAATTTTTACAGTATTACCACTGATTTTATTTTCACCTGATCAAACTTTATAATTACCAAGTACGTCAGGCTTTAACATTAGATACTGTGCATTGAAAAACATCAAACATTTTGAATATTTCATTTTGAAGGGAAAAAAAAAATCTGTGCTGTAGAAAACGAATCTTAGAATACATGTAAAGATATCTGCAAGAATTACACGCTGATATTTTAGGAGACTTCCTTGTAAACTGAAGGTCTGTAATCATAGTGTTTGGGAAAAAGGACCACTGATGCAACTTGATCCAATGAATTGTCTTGCAGATTTTGTTTTAAGCTTCAAGGATTTTTTTCCATATGTTTTAAAGGGATTTTCAATATCTTGTGTCACTTTGTACCTCAGCCTGGATGATAAATGATAGTATTATTCCACAGAAAAGGTACCCCTGAATTTCTTCCTCTGGCTAGAATTTTAAGGAAAGATTAAGATATAAAGAATTTTTAGGCTTCACTTTGCAAAGCTGCCTGGAGTTCTGATTGCCCAAGTTTAATGTTAATCATTTTGAAAAGCTTCTCTCTCTTCTCTGACCTTGGGATTACAGAAATACCGGTTACTGTTACTACTGATTTATTTGTGGTTGCACCAGTCTTCCTGCTCATTCTGTTAGCAGACTGGGATGTTAACGTAATGTTCAAAAAACCACCAAACAACAAACCATTGTGTTCCTTATAGACTGGATATACTTGAATAGTGGGAAAATTGCATGGCATTGGAAAGCTAATTGAGGGTTTGTGTCATTTGGTCACTTTTCACAAAATTTGCTTGCTAAAAAGAAAGGAAGGTGTGCTGCCTATCACTTGCAGGGTCTCATAGCAGAATCTGAAGGAAGGATGGGCATCAGTTAAGAAAAAATAAACAGAAAATTCCCAAACAAAAAAGAACCTAAAACAGATGATGTTTATCTTTTTATGATCCCAAAGTGTGGGGTTCCTCTGATATTGAGCACAGAGATAGTGTTAATTCCTTCAGGAATGAATAATTATCACTAGTAAGCACTAATCCAGCAATGCATTAATTGATTACACTTTATTGCCTGAGGTAAATTCTTTATGTGAATTATTTTAATTTGTATGAATTCTTGGCCTTCAACAGATAGCCTGGATTTCTGACAGGAAGAACCACTTCAAAATTATTTGGGATTTTTAAACGATTTTGATAGTATGATCTCAAGTATAGTTTATATATTATTGTAGTAGCCAGTACATATAATTTTTATGGTCGAAATTGGTAAACTTTGCCAATGTAGGCCAAAGTTCTTTGTTTTCAAGTGGTTAATCCCAACAGCTGAGTAAGTTAAATATGAGTCTCTCAAATGTGAGTCTCTCATGTGACAACTTCATCCTGCAAGTAAGATCTGATGAATCTTAACCCGAACAGAAGAAAACAGAACGATTTGCAACTAGTGATCTACAATGATCTTAAAGATGCTCAAAATCCACTATGCTTTGACACTTGGATTTATCATTAGCAAGCTAGTCACTTTAGCATTATATACTAAATAGATAGAGGATTTGAAAAATTGTGGATTTTTTTGCTTAGATTCAAAAGGTTACATCTGCATTTGCTGTCAGCCCAGGTTACACCAGCTCTGTGTCACCAGAGTCCTTCATTGGCAAGGGGCTAGATTTACCCTACTAGTATAGTTTTAGTTGGAGAAAAGGGTGCTTTGCTTCAGGACAAGTTTCTGTCCGTATTGTATTTTTAAACTGCCTTATTATAATATCTTTGCTACAAAAGTACCACCAAAGAATTCTTATCTTGAAACATGGAGACATCATTCTTATGGATATGACTGCTAAAATTTTGAGCATGCGTAATTCTTGCAGACCTACAGAGAGCCTGGAGGTTTGCTCTATTTCTTATTTTGGAGATAAGTTTAATTCTTACCTTAAAAGCTGTTTTGTTTTGCTATTTACTTCAAAGTAATCACTTGAACTTACAAAAGAGATTGATATCTCTAATAATGAAGTAGCAAATAATAGAGCTGATTAGCATTTCTGGGAATATTTTTAAATCTTCTTCATACCTTTTATTTTTATTCTTATATAAATAGGTTTTCATGTGATATGAAACATTTGTTCCAATGCTTCTGTAGGTATTTTTTGTGCATTGATTTTTTTCCCCTCCCCTCATTACTTTAGTTGAAGGACCCAATTTTGGTTTCAGGCCTTCAGTTTGCAATTAGATCTTGGACTGTTTGAGAGCTGGAGTTGTCTAAGTCTCTTCTAAGCTGTGATTAATGTACTGTGCCTATTAAACTTGGCCGTAGAAACATTAGCTCTCTTTCACAATTTGTGTGGAAATGTGAATAAGGAATGAATTTGAAAGCAAGTATGGCTTTCAGCTGTTGTATATACTATAGCATTATCATGTCTATTCCAGATAATTCCTTCTGGGAGGATAATTTGGTGACGAAGTTTGGTGTTTTCAACACTCTTGATCAAAGTGGAACTCAGCTTTTTTTTGCATTCTGTTTTGTTTTGGTACTTCCAATTTGTTTCTGCATTGTGTTGTGAAAGGTAGTTCTGAGGTCCTTCAGTGCTTGGTGAGCCTGTGCCTGCATGTAAACCATGAGCCTGCTTTCTGGGAGCCACGACTCTCCAGCAGCCTTTTGCACCCCACTTGAGCCTACTGAATCAAAATGAAATAGGAACTTATTGATATGCAATTTCCCCTACACTTAAAACACAAACATAACCATCTGTCTGACAGAGTAATGCTGATGAAATTCAGTGTACTAGGACATAAAAAGAGAATCCTGTAGTAGATCAAAATATATTCTCTGACTCAGCATGAAATTTGAAGGCTGTAATTTATCATTCTGAGAACAAAACCAGCTGATGCAGGCACATAGTTGTGGGTTGTTTTGGTATTGTTTTGTTTTGTTTTTTTTTTCTTTAAGATACTTTAATCATATACTGATTGATAACTCAGAACACCTACATGTTTTAAGTTGCATGTATTCCTTAAACAGAGTTAGATACCAAAGGAAATACAAAGATGTTTTGGAGGTTGGCAAAATTATAGAACTGTTGCAATTTCAGAGCACTAGGTACTGAAGGGCAGTTGTAACAAATTAGGGCCTAAATTTATAGATGGAGTATAATATAAGTATAGAAATTTTTTTAATAGACACTGAATGGTACAGTAATAAGTACATTAATATTAGCTACTATATATAACTTCAAACTAATGTTTAAAATTTCATCCATGTATATGTACATACACTATAAAGATAAGTAAAAATTAAGAGTTTTTTATATAGAGAGAAGGAGCATACTAAGGAAGAAAATACGAGATGGTTTATCTGTACTATATACAAGTTATTGATGTTGTTTTTATATGTATGGAGAACAAAAAGAACAGAAGGGATACAAAGAAAAAAAGAGCCTACAGAGTTTGGTAAATCCCTATTTGTTTTGATGTGAGCAAAAATGGTTGGAACTGCTCAAGCCCTTCAAGGATAAAAAGTGAAAGGATAAAAGTTATTGACTGGTAGTGTTACAGGTCATTTATGAGCCATGCAGATCAATATTAAGTGTTGGATTACATTAATTATTTTTGTGCCTAAATGAGTTAGTGACAGATTTCAGAAGTGGTTAATTCTTCAGTAGGACTGAATATGAAAACTCTCTAATTTCCACATTTCAATGTTTAGTTTAATTTAAAAGTTTTCTAGAAATCTGAATTGGAGAACCTCGTTGGAAGCTGAGAACATTAAAGGGAGAACAGGGATTTTCAGCAGCATTTAGCTGAGGAAAGATCCTACTTTGAGTTGAGACATTATAGGAAGTATAGTCTTTAGGAGTGCATGATGTGACTGGTATTAATGATTAGGTAGAAAAAGCTGGCCTGGCAACCTGGGCACTGACATAGATGTGGAGAGATCTGGCAAAGTTGTCTGGCTCAGATATGGATCCTTTTTTCCTTTTGAGACCTTGAACTTGCTTGCATACCTAAACAGGAAATGCTAGAAATCAAACAAGAATTTGGACATGAAGTCCGTGGACTACCTTGCAAAATGTTTTTGACCCTTAAGCACCTGGCAACTCTAGTATTACTAGTGCTGAACAAAATCCCTACGCGCTTGGCTTTAATGAAGTTGAAGAAGCACCTTGTGATTCCAGCTTTAATTGCTGGAATGTGTAAGGAAATATTCTGAAATAAATCTGAGGCCAACCACAAGAAAAATATCCCCCAAGTAATTTTTCCATAGGAAGGAATCTATAAAATAATCTGTAAATAGATTTTTAAAGAGAGAATCAAAACTAAATCAGATCATAATCGTGAGGTTATGACATGAGAATTTGAGAAAAGTGTAGCAGACTGAGGTATTGTGTTAAAGTGTGTTAACAGCCTGCATTTAGGTGGGTTTTTTATGTTGAAGGGAGCACATTAGAGTAGTAACTATTGTAGGAGTCTCACCAAATCAAAGTACATGCTGAATTCCTGCAATACTTGAAAGAAATACTATGAGCATTTTAGTATTGGTGTTAAGATCTGGTTATGAAAATTTACAGAAAGAGGCCTCTGCCCGAATTAGGGTG